>CM071938.1:565000-652500 GCA_036784905.1 Acrossocheilus fasciatus | reverse complement strand
CACAAAAGAAGATACTTTGAAGAATGCTGACGGTACCCATTGACTTCCATAGTCTGGAAAAAAATACTATTTCTTCGAAATATGTAAAATTCACACAGGTTTGGAACAACTTGAGGGACAGTAAATGATGACAGATGTTTCACTTAATACGTTCTTTTCTGAAGCCGGTTGATTTTGTCTTTTGTTCTTTTCATGTTACACTTGTTCTTACCTTGTGGAGGCGTTCGGGTGAAAACTCCAGACCAACCACAAAAAGAGTGAAGAACACGCCCAGCTCTCCTAACGTCTCCACCTGAACCATAGACTGCAGGAGGAGCAGAAAACACAGAAAAATCCAGTCAGATTTCTGAGATGTGATCTGATCATCATCAGTGTGTCTGGAGTGACATGAAGACACAGAACAAACTGAGACTAAATCCAGAAGAACTGTGTCTCCAATTAATGGCTAAATGAATGTTTCCTCCTGACACACTACAGCAAAAGATAGAAATAACTGAGTGTATGTGAAGAGGTTGATCGCTCACTTTGATGCTGTTGAGTCCCGATGGGCCGAGCAGAACACCGCAGATGATGTAACCGAACATGGGCGGCAGTCCCATCAGCGTACAGAGCCACCCGCAGGGCAGAGATAACATGACCACATACACCAGATCCTGTGCGACCAAACACATGCAGTTAATCATTCATAAGCACATTAATCTCACATGAGACCGCTGTTCAAACAAGCTTGGAGATGAAGGTGTTTGTTGATTGTCTACACTAGATTTTTAATGTCTTGAAGTGTCTTCGGCTCATCAAGGCTGTATTTATTTGTTTAAAAATACAGAAAAAACAGTAATATTGTGAAATATTATTGCAATTTCTAATATTGGTTTTCCAATTTTAATATACTTTAAGATATAATTTATTTCTGTGATGCAGCGCTGAATTTTCAGCATCATTACTGCAGTCTTCAGCGTCACATGATCTTCAGAAATCATTCAGTGAAATCATCAAATACATACATCCTTGACGAGAATAAGAAACATTAAAAAGCTTACTGATCCCAAACGTATGAACAGCAGTGTATGTGAAAGCGCAGAGCCTGCGATTGGCTCCGGTGACCTGTGAGGACACTCAGAGAGAGGTCAGAGGTCAGAGGTCAGGCGCTGACCTTGATGAAGTGGTGGTCGGCGCGAGGCATGGTGGAGTCGCGAGGTTTGGTCAGCACATACTGGTTATTCTGAGAGTCGATCAGCATGCTGAGCCCCAGATTGCCTTTGGCCGCCTGCCTCGATGCGTTCTTCCTCTTACCGTCCTCCTCATCCTCCTCCACCCTCAGGACGGCCTCCACGTTCACACCCTTCATCTGGACACACACAGAGATGGACACCAGCTAACACGCATTCCTTCTCAATTACAGCTAGATCGTTTATATTTTCAGAGCGGTGTTCGACCGTTACTGTCTGAAGCAAAAAGAGTATTCTGCAGATTATTTTCATAATCTGTTAAATCTTGATTGTTTCTTTGATTTATCAGATATATATCTGTATTTAAAAAACATAACATGTGACCCCGGACCACAAAACCAGTCATAAGTCTCAGTTTTTTTTTAATTGAGACTGAATAAATAATCTTTCCATTGATGTATGGTTTGTTGGACAATATTTGTCTGAGATACAACTATTTGAAAATCTGGAATCTGAGGGAGCAAAAAAATCTAAATATTGAGAAAAACGCCGTTAAAGTTGTTCAAATGAAGTTCTTAGCAATGCATATTACTAATCAAAAATGAAGTTTTGATATATTTACGGTAGGAAATGTACAAAATATCTTCATGGAACATGACTTTATGATTTTTGGCATAAAAGAGAAATGTATAATTTTGAGTCATACAATGTATTGTTGGCTATTGCTACAAATATAGCTGTGCTGCTTATGACTGCTGCTGTGCTGCAGGGTCACAAATATCTGACAGGGCAAGTCTCTTTTGTTTGAAGTGCTAAAAATAAACAAGGCTTGAGTGCAAGCGTTTCTCTCACATTTACAGCCAAGCACGGATGTGTGTGAACTGTAAAATGCATCTAGGGTCACTTGTGCAAATAACACGATGTTTGCAGTCAATGTCAAGCATATGGCAGATAGTTTATAGATCACAGATAGACCTGTATTTCAGGTTCAGACTCATTCCTCTTCATCTCTGAGGCTGTGTTTTGAGCTCTGCACCTGCTTGTTGTTGTCGAAGGCGTGTTCCTCGATGTCTTCCTCCAGACGGTCTGCGGCCTTCCTCACGTCCTCCAGGATCTCGTCCAGCATGGACAGGGTTTTGTTTCGATCCTGTGCCACTTTTAGCGCCTCCTGCTGGTGTTTCTCCGCCGCCACCAGCTCCATGTACTCCTGCTCCTCCTGTAAAGACACGATTACTCATACACGATGCTCTAACTAGTTACTAGCAGTGCTGGAGAGGTTACTTTGGAAATGTAATGGGTTACAGATTACAAGTTACCCGATCTAAAATATAATAAGTACTGTAACTATTTCAGTGTTCGAATAAGCATGTGTCCTAAATTGACGCGTTTCAGAAAGGCGGAGCATAGAGGAGCAACAATAATGTACAGTTTTTTAACCTTAAACCACATAAACACATTGCATTACACCAAATAATGTTCTTTTTAGCATCGTCATATGACCCCTTTAATTTACGTAATTTAGTAACATGTAACTAGTTACAGTAATAATATTACTTTTTACAGTAACTAGTACTGTAACTAATTACTAATAAGATTTCAGTAATAATATTACAGTTACTATCCATAAAACAGCTCGTTACTTAAACTTTCGATGCCTTTACAGTCCAACAATCCAATAATTCCTAGGATTTATTTTCATAATTTTCAAAACTTGCATGAAGGATGGAATATGAAAAAGCTTACATTCAGCGGATGGAAATATTGCCATTGCTTTGATTTTGTCAGAAGAAAATTGTATTTTTGGGTGAATTATATTTTAATCCTTTAATGTTAATAAAACACCAAAACACAAGGAGAAAAATCACTCGCTACTCTTGACTGAAAAACATGAATACAGTAGCTTTAATAGGAATCAGTCTATACAGTGTTTTATTTTTATATTTGTTCATTCAATTTCTTGAATGCTCCTGCTAAATACACCTACTGTACCTGAAAATAACACACTGTTTGTTTTATTTGTATATTATGCGTATTTGTAATGTGTATCTTTGTTCTCACAGCATCTGCTAAAATGCTTCATGGAGTAAAACAGTCAAATTAAAAGATCGAGCTCAGTACACACTTTATTAGTGAAGCAAGCTATAAAGGCAAGCAGATGAGCCCAGATTATAAATGTGACATGTTAAATTTCATGATAAGCATTTTCTTTATAATGAGAAAAATGCTTAATGTACAACTCTGCATGCTGCATTCATTTTTTGTGTTCATCTGGTTGCCTGTATGTAGTATTTATTTTTTTATTATTTTTATATTATTATCACCAAATATTGTATTCAATCTTTTTTGTTAACTTGTTTTTTTTTCAGTTAGCACAGGTTTTGTGCTTCTTTTTGGAGCTGACTGATCGCAGGCCTCACTGATGTTCCACTTTCTGAATGGAAAAAGGCATTATTTGTGGATAACTGTCAATATTCACTCAAAAACTTCATAAGCTCTGAGTAAAGAGGCCTATAATTCATTAAAAAAAATGCAAACCTGTGCTGATGGAAAGAAAACAAATTGATACAAAGACTGAATCCAAGATTAGATGATATTAAAAGCATAAGATATTTACAAGCTGTTGTAGGCCGGTCATTTGTGACGTGGGGAAAAAATCCCCAAAAAGTACTAAAACTATCAGCGTTTTTGGGGAAGTTGTGACACTTGTGACTGAGTCAGTAAGTTTTTGTCCAACAGTAGCATTTTAAGGAAAAATAAAATCCTCTCTGGGACAAAATTAACAAAACACAACTTAAGGTTAAAAATGTTCGTTGTGAACTGGATTTGGTCCTCTAATATCACTGTTTTAATGCATTAAGCCACATTAAGCCATTCCTTAATAAAGGTTGTTAAACAGGCAGTGATGTAGAATCGGTGAGTGGGGCTAAACAGGCAGTGATGTAGAATTGGTGGGCGGGGCTAAACAGGCAGTGATGTAGAGTCTGGGGGTGGGACTAAACAGGCAGTGATGTAGAAATGGTGGGTGGGACTAAACAGGCACTGATGTAGAGTCTGGGGGTGGGACTAAACAGGCAGTGATGTAGGGTCTGTGGGCGGGACTAAACAGGCAGTGATGTAGGGTCTGTGGGCGGGACTAAACAGGCAGTGATGTAGGGTCTGTGGGCGGGACTAAACAGGCAGTGATGTAGAGTCTGGGGGTGGGACTAAACAGGCAGTGATGTAGGGTCTGTGGGTGGGACTAAACAGGCAGTGATGTAGGGTCTGTGGGTGGGACTAAACAGGCAGTGATGTAGGGTCTGTGGGCGGGACTAAACAGGCAGTGATGTAGGGTCTGTGGGTGGGACTAAACAGGCAGTGATGTAGGGTCTGTGGGTGGGACTAAACAGGCAGTGATGTAGGGTCTGTGGGTGGGACTAAACAGGCAGTGATGTAGGGTCTGTGGGCGGGACTAAACAGGCAATGATGTAGAGTCGGTGGGCGAGACTAAACAGGCAGTGATGTAGTCGGTGGGCGGGGCTAAACAGGCAATGATGTAGAGTCGGTGGGCGAGACTAAACAGGCAGTGATGTAGTCGGTGGGCGGGGCTAAACAGGCAGTGATGTAGTCGGTGGGCAGGGCTAAACAGGCAGTGATGTAGTCGGTGGGCGGGACTAAACAGGCAGTGATGTAGTCGGTGGGCAGGGCTAAACAGGCAGTGATGTAAAGTCGGTGGGCGGGGCTAAATAGGCACTGATGTAGAGCCTGGGGGTGGGACTAAACAGGCACTGATGTAGAGTCGGTGGGCAGGGCTAAATAGGCACTGATGTAGAGTCGGTGGGCAGGGCTAAATAGGCACTGATGTAGAGTCTGGGGGTGGGACTAAACAGGCACTGATGTAGAGTCAGTGGGCGGGGCTAAATAGGCACTGATGTAGAGTCTGGGGGTGGGGCTAAACAGGCACTAATGTAGAGTCGGTGGGCGGGGCTAAATAGGCACTGATGTAGAGTCTGGGGGTGGGACTAAACAGGCAGTGATGTAGGATCTGTGGGCGGGACTAAACAGGCAGTGATGTAGTCAGTGGACGGGGCTAAACAGGCAGTGATGTAGTCGGTGGGCAGGGCTAAACAGGCAGTGATGTAGAAGCAGGCGTTGATGATCTTCTGCGGAGGCGGGGTTTATCCACACTATTACATCATAGAGTAGAACATTCCACAAGCTTGTTTTTTTCCGCAGACTTCAATATAAGTTGTTTTTAGACTAACGAGAAAGTTTTGAGTTCTGAAACATACAAGAGGTTTTAAAGTACCTCTTATCTCAAAAGATCAAGGGAAATTTGGTTTCTCAGTTCATGACCCTTTTAAAATAACTGAGGGTCAGTGAAGGACAGCCTTGTTTTGCCCGTCAGGTGGGCACTTCTATATGGGTTGCAAAGATCTTATTGGCCCCAAAACAGGCTTGATTTTGTAGCTGGCGTGATTCCTGCAGGATATCCTCATCACCCACCTTGATGGCGGCTTCCCTGAGCGCCTGCAGTCTCTGCCGGCTGCTGTCCTTCATGCTGGCCACGTCTCGGAGGTTCCCCTTCATGACGCGCTGCAGTCCCTCCACGGCCTGGAAGAGCGAGCGTTCGCTCTCGTTGAGTTCGCGCTGGAACACCTCCAGTGTGTGAAGGCGGAAGAGCTTCTCGGGCAGCGCCAGTGTCTCGTCCCGGTCCAGCGCGGTGCCGGCCGCGCTCAGCTTACGCACCGCCGACTGCTTCTGCCGCAGCAGCGAAGAGAGACGCCTGCAGTTCTCCGTCACCCACGGGTGCTGTTTGGGCTGCAGCGCCGCCACCAGGCCGAGGCACAGCACTGTACACAGAGCTCGCATGATCCCATCCACACGCTGCAGATCACAGACGACTCATGCTCATATCTGACCCTGCAGCACAAAACCAGTCATAAGCAGCACAGCTATATTTGTAGCAATAGCCAACAATACATTGTATGGCTCAAAATTATACATTTTTCTTTTATGCCAAAAATCATTTTGTCAATTTCCCACCGAAAATATATCAAAACTTCATTTTTGATATATATGTATATGTATATATATATATAATTTTTTTTTTCACATATCATGTTTGGGGCTCTGTATAAACCTGTGTTGTAATGCAAATAAATGAAAGACCTTTGGATTTTCCTTGCTTAGTTTGAGGTTCATTATTATTTTTCATGAAAAACACTACAACAATAAAACAAACAAAGACAAACTTGCTTATATTAAACAGAAATATTGGCATATAGGTGCTTTTGAGCAATGTAATCGGTGTGTGACTAGCACTGATTACCACAGTAATCCAGATCTGTTTGTGTCATAACACTGTGAAGAGCACAAACCACATGGAATCTGTTTTTATTTGGATTCTGGACACTTCCGTATAAAGCTCACGTCCTCAGCCAGCAGATGAACGCTAAAGACCTCTGGATCAGCTGAGCTCACAGGTGAGTCACTAACTAGACAAACAACCTGTGTGTTTACTTCTGTCACACCTACATCCTGCAGAAATACAGGTTTATTCATAACTGAATCACGAGAAAGACATCTGAACACCGCTCAGGCTCCAGCAGCAGAATTCAGTCCAGCAGCTAATATTGATTAAATAATGATAATATAATGTGGCATAACAGGACGGGCGTCACACTAACATCTTTGAAAACTGACACAGTATGCATTCTCTGTTGGGAAATAAATGTTTTAACACTGTAAAAAAAGTTAAGCCAACTTAAAATTTTAAGGCAACCAGCTTCAGCAGATTTTTGAGTTTTCTCAGCTTGTTATTTTAAGTTTATACAACAAAAATTTGAGAATCTCCCACAAAAATAAGTTGAGCAAACTCAAAAATCTGCTGAAGCTGGTTGCCTTAAAATTTTAAGTTGGCTCAACTTTTCTTTCCTTTTTTTACAGTGAAGTAATTATTTATGAACAATAACATTAAATAAGTAGATTTATTTTGCATTTTAGATTAAATATGCACTTTATGAAGCCTAAATTAATATGTGATAGTGACATTGTGAAAGAGTTCAATTTTATTCAATATCACATATTTTAACATTCATTAAATTCCCATTAAATTTTGACTGACAGCGGAATATTCGTGAGTGGGAGGAGCTTCTACCAAAAACATGAATAATATAATCAAATATGCTGTGTATGGTTAGGTTTTATTAATTAAATAATTTCTTTGGCCAAATTTCCCATTCATAAATGCTAGTTTTCTGACAAGAAACCCAACTTTATAGTTTCGTTGACTTAAGCAAAATGAAACATTGACAATATTAGAGACTCCTTGAATAATAAGCTAAAAGTTTGTGAACTTTATTTTTATAATTTATTTTTATACATGCTTGTACTTTTTCTTAGTTTTAGACTTGTTTTTATCGTTTCTTGTTTTATGGATCATACAAATTATCTGTACACTACCGTTCAAAAGTTTGCGGATCAGTACATTTTTTTCTTTCTTTTTTTGAAAGTAATGAATACTTTTATTCAGCAAGAATATGTTAAAGGGATAAAAATTGATAGTAAAGACTTATATTGTTAGAAAAAAAATTAAATAAATGCTGTTCTTTTTAACTTTTTATTAATAAAGGAAAAAAGTATCAGTTTTCAAAAAAATAAATAATAAATCAGTCTATTAGAATGATTTCTGAAGATCACGTGACTCTGAAGACTGCAGTAATGATGCTGAAAATACAGCGCTGCATCACAGAAATAAATTATATTTTAAAGTATAATAAAACAGAAAAGCAATATTAGAAATTGAAATAATATCTCACAATATTACAGTTTTTTCTGTATTTTTGATCAAATAAATACAGCCTTAATGAGCAGAAGAAACTCCATTAAAAAAACTTTTAAAATCTTACTGATCCCAAACTTTTAAGCAGCAGTGTATAACTATAATTAATTTTTTCCAGTTGAACAAATGCATAATAGCTAAACTAAATGCACAAAATATGATTAAAGATAAAGTTTTTTGAGATCCGACATCTCATTTACATTTTTAATAAAATATTTAATCTATATTCTGAATGCAATATGACAGAGAATGACACACAGTAGCATCAGAGACGGTCGATGACGTGTTGTTGATGTTTAAGAATCATTTCATTAATAACCGACTAACGTCAAGCGACTTCGCGTAAAAGTGTGTTATTGAAAGTATATATATATATACCGTCCATCAAACGCGTTAACGTTACGCGGCAGATTATTCCTCACGGCTGTCTTAACAATCCACTTCAAGTAACATTTCATTTATAAACGACATTCTGCAAGATAATATCAGCGCTGATGCAAAGAGACAGAGAGAGCAGTAACTCGTACCTGGTAAGTGCTGTTAACCGGCAGAGCTCGTCAGTAAATGAAGGAAACAATCGCGCTCCTGTGACGCCACGCACTGCGAGCGAGCGCCGACCTCCGGCGACTCTGCACCCGGCAGACCGCTTCGCCAGCCGCCCTCCGCCGGAGAGATCCGGTCACGCGCCTTCTCCATTAAACATCACCGAACTTCGCGGGAGACCGGCGACCTGTTAGCCGCGTTTGTGCTGTCATTGCTCGGGTTTTTTATTTTTTTATTTTTATAGCTGTTGTTAGGTTTAATTAGCTCTGAAAACAGAACTGTGTGGACTTCTGAATCATAATAGTCGCTTGGGCATTGTGGGATTTGTAGTTTTTTTCATTCTGCGCCTGGAAGAAGTGTCGAAATAGTGAGTAGAATTATCTACTGAAAAATCACTGAAAACTAACGGGATTAAAACTAATTTAATTACGACATTTGTCTCACAAGTATTTTTTTTTTTTTTTTTAAATAGCCTATATTTTGTGACCTTGAACCACAAAACCAGTCATAATTTGAGATTTATAGATCATCTGAAAGATGCAACTATTTGAAAATCTGGAATCTGAGGGTACAAAAAAATCTAAATATTGAGAAAATCACCTTTAAAGTTGTTCAAATGAAGTTCTTAGCAATGCATATTACTAATCAAAAATGAACTTCTAATATATTTACAGTAGGAAATTTATTAAATATCTTCATGGGACATGATCTTTTCTTAATATCCTAATGATTTTTGGCATAAAAGAGAAATTTATCATTTTGAGTCATACAATGTATTGTTGGCTATTGCTACAAATATAGCTGTGCTGCTTATGACTGCTGCTGTGCTGCAGGGTCACGTATTATGTGTATATATATATATCACAATCCTGATTTTATGGCAAGATATAAATGCTGAATTGCAAGTATTTTGCAGTTCTGAGAAGAAAAAGTTCTGAAAAGAAAAACCATGAATTGTGAGATATTGACGCGAAATGGCGAGAAAAAAGTCTGAATTGTGAGACAAAGTGTCGCAATTATTTATTAAAATTATTTTATTCCATTGCAGGAAAAAAACAATTGCAACATATAAATGCAGAATTCCAAGATATAAACTCAGAATCTGTGACAAAAATGTCGTTGCAGTTAATGTTTTAGTTTTTTATTATTTGCTGAGAAAAACAAAACAAACTGAATTGCCACATATAAACTCAGAATCGCAAAACGTAAACTCGAAACTCGAGAAAGAAATACAAATTTCATAATTTATATTTCACAATTCAGATTTTTTTTTTTGTAACATTGTGAGTTTATTTCATGCAAAAAGTCCAGATGGTGAGATATGAACTTAGGGAATTTTAAGAAAAATGCATGAACCGTGAGATAAAAATTCGCAATTACCTTTTTTATTCCACGGCGGAAACTGACTTCCATTCCATAGAATATGATTATAAATATATGCTAAACTTATAGGCTGAGCCACATAATTACTTACAGCAGTCTAATTTTTGTAACTACAAATAATTACGACTATATTACTAATATCAATGCCGTATTATAAGTTCTGTAAGCGATTTAAGTCGTTATGAAGCTAACTTCGACAGCCGCTCAGATGTAAAAACTACAATTCCCAGCATTCCCCTGAGTGGCTTCCGCGCATGCGCAGAAGGAGATCCGCCGGAGATGAATCAGCGCTTATAAACATGGTAGGTGAGCGAACAGGGGGTGCGCAGGGGGCAGTAGTGTTTATCTGAAATGCCCCCGGGGCAGTAAATGACCGCAGATAGACGCTTGAGTCGCGCTGTTTTCCGAGCGTCAGTTTGTGAAGGAAACCGAGAGTTAGACGAGGCTGTTTGAATCAAAGCGGCTCCTCCAGCGACACTCAGCTCTTTAACCCTTCACAAAACATAATACATCTACTTTAGTAATAACGTTACCACCTAAATATCATGATTATATGCGAACGTGGTAATCAATGTGCTTCAGAATACCGTGGTATTACCAGCTGATGCATCACTAACGCTGTAGCGTTCAGATAGTTCAGCAGTACGCTTTATTATTATGCTTTTAACATTTTCTAATATTTGATTACAATTTAATTTTTCCTTGAAAAATTCCCTGTTCTACTCATATTATTACTATGGTAAACCCATAACCACTGTCATCACAACATTAGTAAAAAGATCAATTATGAAACTTTTTAAAGACCTAATGTGAATGTAATCAGCTGATTTTAACTGGTATTCTGCCATAAATATAATGGTTATTATAGTAAAAGTTTGTATGGGTAGAAAAATTGTTTGCTTAGCTGATATAAAAAAAGTAACTGCGAGTTTTTATCTCACAAATAGGATGTTTTTCTCTCAGTTCTGAGAGAAAATTGCAAGAAATAAACTCAGAATTATGTTTGTTTCTACCACAGAATTAAAAAATAAAAGTTAATTGCACCTTTTTATCTCACAATTCTTTTTCTCACAATTGCACTCAGAATTCAGTTTTTTCCCTTGCAACTCAGAGTTAATATCTTGCAATTCTGAGTAAATTGCAGGAAAAAAAAGTCAGATTTTTGATTCTCTTTTTTAATGTCCTGTGATGGAAACAAGCTTCCGTATGAAGATGACGGCGGTGTCGTGTTGAGGCTCCGCACACCGGTGACAGGCTTCACTAACTACCCGTGTTTACTGTAACTAGTGGTTAACAGCAGGGCAGACGGGTTACTGAAGCTGCTGTCGTTCTCTTCTCTTCCTCCAGCATAAACTGAAGTTGTCTCAGAAGGAGAAGATCGGTCAGTTCACGTCCTTCACGCGGGCCGCAGAGAGAACCGCCCTGTTCTGTCTGACCCACAATGACTGGAGACTAGAGACGGCCAGCGAGAACTACTTCCAGAACCCTGAGCTCCACCGCAGAGACCCCATGAAGACAGCAGTGGACCGCAAGAAGCTGGATCAGCTCTACAACCGCTATAAAGGTGTGTGTGTGTGTGTGTGAGTGGATTGTGTGTGTGTGTGTGAGTGGATTGTGTGTGTGTGTGTGTGTGTGTGTGTGTGTGTGTGTGAGTGGATTGTGTGTGTGTGTGTGTGTGTGTGTGTGTGTGTCTCTCTCTCTCTCTCTGTGTGTGTGTGTGAGTGGATTGTGTGTGTGTGTGTGTGTGTGTGTGTGTGTGTCTCTCTCTCTCTGTGTGTGTGTGTGTGTCAGAGGCCGACTTAACCAATATTCAGTTCAATTACACTTTCTTGTTGGAATTTCTTCCAAAATTTGTCTTGCATCTCAAAGCGTGTCTCACATCAAGACACCAATTTAAACAAAAAATAAACACACCTTATTACAAAAATAGTGATTGACCGAAATTGATTTTTTTATAACCGATACGATACCAATTATTTGCATGTTTCTGTGCCCAATAACCGATATGCAGAACAGATATTTATATACTGTTATAAAGTAAATTAATGACTGAGTCCATACTTCACTTTGGTTTTTCCTCCTTTCAGTCATCTTAAAAAAAAGTGTTGAATATTAGCAGTCTTTCATGTTAAATTTAATCTTCATATTACAACAAAAAAAAAAACATTTTATTTAAAGCATCAGCAGCAAAACTAATATTAACAATAAGCAAAATAAATGCAGAAGGTCTAACGTTTTCAAATGGAGAAAATAAATAAAGGACAGAAGTCATATCAACTCATATATCATTTTAAACTACAGTTTTAGTAGGTTTATAAGCTGTTTAATAGGTTAAAAGTGAGTTATTCACTGAATAGTATTCTCTGGAACACTGGAATATAACAAACAAAACATATTTTATTGCATTTCTCAACTGGTATGTTATATCAGAATTATTAATAATGTTTTTGTCGTTCTAGATTATGAAATGCCTGCTGACAGCGTCGTTTATCTATGCATTTACACAGAACTATACTCAAACTGCAATTAATTTCCAAAGAGTTGTATTTACTTAGATGTTTGTTAGCGAAATAATGGTTATATAGTAATTGTTAATACAATTTAGGGGGTTTTAAACAAGTGAATCTTGTTAAAAGTTACATGCGGTGGACGAGATGAAGCATATAGACAGAGAGAGAATTAAATTCTGCACTTTTATTTCCAACATGCACCCATATGCGCTGCATATTATTTGATTCACGCAGAGTTACGTCTTTATTGGGACAGACTGACGGATTATCTTATGTGACTCCGTGAGTTCATCTCTATTTCTTAGAGACAAGCTGCATAAACTGCATATCAGGCATTTATGTAATGTATCTAATTTGTGCATTAATGGCTGTTATGTTAACATAAAGTTTACTAACTACAGCAAATCAAGTACTTTGTGCACGCCGTTGTTATTGTCTCGTCTCCCCTCAGACGCGCTGGCGATCCTGCACGCAATTCTCAAAGCACCCACGAGGTGGCGGTGTTTATCTGTGAATCCGATATTACAAAACCGATAATGGTAAAATGCTTCAATATCGGGAAAAATATCGGTAAATCGATATATCGGTCGCTAAAATCAGCTGATTTTAACTGGTATTCTGCCATAAATATAATGGTTATTATAGTAAAAGTTTGTATGGGTATAAAAATGGTCTTCTTAGCCGATATAAAAAGGTAATTGCAAGTTTTTATCTCAAAAATAGGATGTTTTTCTCAAAGTTCTGAGAGAAAATTACAAGAAATAAACTCAGAATTATGTTTTTTTCCCTCGCAATTCTGAATTCTGAGTTTACATCTTATAATTATGTTTTTTTGTTTCTACCACAGAATAAAAAAAAAAAAGGTAATTGCACCTTTTTATCTCACAATTCTTTTCTCACAATTGCAAGTTTATATCTTGCAATTCTGAGTTAATAAAATTGTAAGAAATAAACTCAGAATTCAGTTTTTTTTTTCCCTTGCAATTTTGAGTTTATGCGAGTCTGACCCTTTTCTTTGAATTCTGAATAAAAAAGGTAATCTACATTTTAGTCGTTTAGCAGACGTAATTACAACGTAATATCTCACAATTCTCTTTTTTTCTCGCAGTTGCAAGTTTATATCTTGCAATTCAGATTTTTTTCAGAATTGCAGGAAAAAAAGATTTGTGATTAGCTTTTTTTTAATATCCTGTGATGGAAACAAGCTTCCATACGAAGATATCAGGCATTTATGTAATGCATCTAATTTGTCCATTAATGGCTGTTATGTTAACATAAAGTTTACTAACTACAGCAAATCAAGTACCTGTGCATGCCGTTGTTGTTCTCAAAGCACCCACGAGGTGGCGGTGTTTATCGGTGAATCCGATATTACAAAACCGATAATGGTAAAATGCTTCAATATCGGGAAAAATCTTTAAATCGATATATCGGTCGATCTCTATACAAAAACTAACAATACAAAAATATATACACACACCACCAGAGTGCATTAATATAGTAGTTCTTGCCATTTTACAGACCCACAATTCTGATTTATTAATTTTACAGACTGATAAACAAAAGATTTACGTGTTCTGTTCAATTTGGTATATGCAACTCTAAAGCCCCATTCACACCAAGAACAATAACTATAAAGATAACGATATTAGCATCCACACCAGCGAACGATATCGTCTGTTTATTCTAAGCGCACGCGCGTCTGCCGCTTTAAATTCTCCACCTCGTTACTGCAGGATGGATTCTGATTGGCTGTCAATGTTTGTATCGTTCATCAGCTGGAAAAAAATCGTTCTGGAAGTGATTCCAACAAAATCGGTTCTCTGTGCTTTTATCGTTATAGCTGTGATGTGGACTCAAATTAATTGTGCGGTGCAGACAGCATTATTGATTAACGGAACTTCTTGAGATCGCGACGAAGTGACAGCTTTGCACACTTTCTAGGCTGTATAATTGTGCCTGTAACTAAGTACATTTACTTGATTACTGTACCTAAGTGCACTTTTTGAATATCTGTATTATTTCAATATTAGAAACTTATGACTAACATAACTACATTGGGAAAGACTACAGTATTCTGTAGGTGTAATGCATTGTACGTTGCTTCAGAAGCATAAGATATTGCAAGTATTATATACAACAATAATAAAACAGTGCATTGATGTAAAAAAAAAAAAACGAAATTTTACTTTTGGTACTTAAGTACTTTTAAAAGTAAGTGCTTCTGTACTTTCACTCAAGTAATGGAGTTGTGTGGTTTGTCCGCCTCTGGCCACGAGCGAGTGTGTGTGTGTGTGTGTGTGTGTGTGTGTGTGTGTGTGTGTGTGTGTGTGTGTGTGTGTGTGTGTGTGTGTCTTCATTTGTGCTGCTTGCGTCTGTAGATCCACACGATGAGAATAAGATCGGTGTCGACGGGATCCAGCAGTTCTGTGACGACCTCGTGCTGGATCCGGTCAGCGTTAGCGTCCTGATCGTGGCCTGGAAGTTCAGAGCGGCGACGCAGTGCGAGTTCAGCCGCAAAGAGTTCCTGGACGGCATGTCAGAGCTGGGGTGAGACGCCAAAACCAAAACACCTCTCTTCTGCTCACAGAGGCTGCATTTATTTGATCAAAAATACAGTAAAAATTTGAAATATTATTACCGTTTAAAACAGCTGTTTTCTATGTGAATATGTGTTAAACTGTAATTTATTTCTGTGATGCGCAGCTGTATTTTCAGCATCATTACTGCAGTCTTCAGTGTCACATGATCTTCAGAAATCATAATAATATACTGATTTACTGCTCGAGAAACATTTCTGATTATTATCAATGTTGAACACAGTGCACAATATTTTTTGTGGAAACCGTGATACATTTTATTTTTCAGGATTCACAGATGAACAGAAAGTTCAAAAGAACAGCATTTATTTGAAATGAAGTAGATCATGACAAAAAGTTGAAA
This sequence comes from Acrossocheilus fasciatus, assembly GCA_036784905.1. Classification (NCBI taxonomy): domain Eukaryota; kingdom Metazoa; phylum Chordata; class Actinopteri; order Cypriniformes; family Cyprinidae; genus Acrossocheilus; species Acrossocheilus fasciatus. The sequence goes on along the minus strand of CM071938.1, from coordinate 637,132 downwards.
TTATGAGATGTTAAGTCATAAAAGCAAAGCTAATGCAATTGAGCTGCCCAATATGATACATTTCATTCTGAATGTTTGGTAATGTAAGAACATTTTTATTCATTAATACTTTTATTTCATAAATGCTGTTCTTTTGAACTTTCTAATCATCTGTGAATCCTGAAAAATAAAATGTATCACGGTTTCCACAAAAATATTGTGCAGCACAACTGTGTTCAACATTGATAATAATCAAAAATGTTTCTTGAGCAGCAAATCAGCATATTAGAATGATTTCTGAAGATCATGTGACACTATATATAAAGCACAGTAGTTTCAAAGCTGCTTCACAGTAATAAACAGGAAAATAACAGCGTTAATCAATTATAGCTATAAAGCAGCTCTACACAAGACAATAAAAATAAATAATAAAAGAAAAAGAAATGAGATCTCATGATGACTGTTTTAATGCAGTGTGACATTATTTCCATAGAGTATTTGATCCCTGTGTGTGTGTGTGTGTGTGTGTGTGTGTGTGTGTGTGTGTGTGTGTGTGTGTGTGTGTAGGTGTGACAGTCCAGAGAAGCTGAGGAGTCTTTTACCCAGACTAGAGCTGGAGCTGAAGGATTCTGGGAAGTTCAGAGAATTCTATCAGTTCACGTTTAGCTTTGCCAAAAGTCCCGGACAGAAGGGTTTAGGTGAGCGATTAGTCTAGTGAACATCAGCTCTGCTGTTCCCTAAAATTTACGTCTGATATAGGTTTCAGAAGTGGGTGTGGCAAAATGGCTCAGTAGCGCCACCTATAAAATTTCAAAGACGTGCCCTTCGAGCTATGTTTCACATACATGTACGAAATTTGGTAGACACATGTAACACACCAATACCTACAAAAAAGTCTCTCGGTACGAAGTCCGAAACCCAACAGCAAGTCTGTTATTTTTAATTTTCTCTGCAAGTTTTGTGCCGTTTTTGTCGTTTTCAGGCGTTGTATTTTAACGAACACAGCTTAGCGATTTTAAAAGATGAATGCCAAAGTTGGTCAGTGTAATCTAAAGCCCTTTGTGACGTTAAATTGCGAAGATCTTGAGTTTTCGTTGAAGGGCGTGTCCGTGGCGTCCTGACAAATTTCGATGTTTCGGCATGAAATACGAAGTTTTTATAACTCAGCTATACAATGTCCGATCTTCCCCGAACTTCACATGTTTGATAAGACTCCTGTTCTGAACACATCTAAAGGCCAATATTATTATCAGTTATATTCATAGCGCCACCTGCTGGCAACAGGAAATGTCATGTTTTACACTAACTCAAACATACCATGTTCAATCTGCACCAAACTTCATATGTTTGATCAAAGTCCTGGCTTGAAGACATCTACGTGCCAATGTTCAGTTATAGTCATAGCGCCACCAGCTGGCAGCAGGAAGTTTGGCACATATAAATGACTTATGACATATTCCATCTTTATTTACCTCTTTAAATTCATATTGCTCACCGTTTGCTGTTTTCCTAAAGTCATGATGTGGTGAGTCCGGTCAACACTGCTCGCAGCTTTAATTTTGTCTTGTTTACCAACCTTAAATCAAGATAGATTTACTGGAGATACAAAATGAACATATGAAGTCTTGTTTTATGAATGCATTTTTCTGAGCCCGCTGGGAGATATTTGTTCTTGTTTTAATCATAAACCTACTTCGTTTTGGGCTATTTTTAGAAAACAAGACGACTTATCCTCTGTCACTGTGTTTTTCTAGTAAATGTATCTTGATTTAAGAATCTTTAGACATTTGCACTGAAAAGCAAGAGAGAAATCCTGATGAAGAACAGCACTTTTTTAGCAGCGTGCTCAGAAGATTCGGTAAAAGTTGCTAATACAGCCAATGACACATTGTGTTCCATTCAGTTTATTCCTTAAATTTTCCCTACTTGGTCTTGTAAAGTCTTAAATGTAGCTTCATAAACCCTGCACCAGTGTCTCACGGTGTCTCGCTCCGTCTCAGATCTGGAGATGGCCGTGGCCTACTGGAATCTCGTTCTGACCGGACGCTTTAAGTTTCTCGACCTCTGGAACACTTTCCTTCTGGTACGTCACTTATTAAATAACTATAATCACAAACCACAAGCTTGTCATGTCACTGTAAAACTCACTCTTGTGTAGAAACACACAAAACACACTTTCACTGCATCACTGATCGACATACTAAACTAAACAAGTACTATTTGTGGTGATGATACTGTATATATATATATTTGATGCAGCTGTAGCAATGCTGAGAATGCAGTGTGTGATTCTGCTCTGTCAAACACACCTGTTCAAGATTCATTCTGCATGGTTTCTGATGAACTCATGGTGGTTTTGCTTCTCATCCGTCTTGTTTCTGTAAAGGAGCATCATAAAAAATCCATCACTAAAGACACGTGGAACCTGCTGCTGGACTTCGGAAACATGATCGCAGATGACATGTGCAACTACGACGAGGAGGGTGAGTCTGAGTCATCAACTTCACTATTTCAGACCGAAAAGTGTCTATTTTATTGTCCATTAATTGTTCACAAAAACATTACATTAATGCATTTGGCAGATGCTTTTATCCAAAGCAAGTTTTTGAATGTTTTAATGTTTTTTAAAGAATTCTCTTCTGCTCACCAAGCCTGCATTTATTTGATCCAAAATACAGCAAAAGCAGTAATATTGTGATATATTTTTACTATTTAAAATAACTGTTTTCTATGTGAATATCTGTTAAACTGTAATTTATTTCCGAAATCAAAGTTGAATTTTCAGCATCATTAGTCTTCAGTGTCACATGATCCTTCAGAAATCATTCTAATATGCTGATTGGCTGCTCAAGAAACATTTTATTATTATTATTCTCAATATTTAAACAGTTGAGTACTTTTTTTTTCCAGGATTCTTTGAATATGAATAGAAAGATCTAAAGATCAGCATTTATCTGAAATAAAAAAGCTTTTGTAACATTATACACTACACCATTCAATACCAACCCAATATGATGGCGCCGCACATGGCAGCCACAGTGCTTATCTCTCCAGTGTTTGTGCTGTTTTTGGTAGTTTTTCCTGTTTTTTGTTTCTCAAACATGATCAGTTTTACCAGGGATGAACTGCTGAACATTCGGCAGAACACACCACAAAACCTTTTACCGGATTTCGATTATTCGGACGTTTTGCTGAACGTTGTGGTCATTGGAGCGGCTGCGCTGTTCAGACGCTTCAGGACGTCAAGTCAAGTCACTATTATTTGTATAGCGCTTTTAACAATGCAAATTGTGTCAAAGCAGCTTTACATCAGCTTGATATAAAGCTGGGTGGCTTTATAGCAGCTTTACAGTATTTAGACGGTGAAATAGTGTGTTGAAATAGTGTCACGGCAATAAAGGATGCATATCACTCTGTCCCACGGTCAGCTTTAGGACTCTCTGATCACTGTTTGGTTCATATTATACTGACCTACAGGCAGAAACTGAAATCAGCTAAACCTGTATTAAGGACTGTTAAAAGATGGACTAATGAAGCAGAGCAGGATTTACAAGCCTGTTTCTCTCTCACTGATTGGAGTGTTTTTGAAGCTGCTGCCACTGATCTGGACGAGCTCACAGAGACTGTAACATCATATATCAGTTTCTGTGAGGACATGTGCATTCCTACCAGGACTCCTCTAACTTACAATAACGACAAACCATGGTTCAATGCAAAACTCAGACAGCTCCGTCAGGCCAAAGAAGATGCTCGCAGGAATAGGGACAGAGTCTTGTACAAACAGGCCAAATACACACTGGAAAAGGAGATCAGAGTGGCATAGAGGAATTATTCTGATAAGCTAAGGATCCAATTATCTTCCAGTGACACGGCTTCATGTAATTGGTAAGACATTACCAATTACAAGACACCATCCCCCAGCACTGTGGAGAATCAACAACTGGCAGACGATCTGAATGAGTTCTACTGCAGGCTTGAAAAAACACCATTCACCCCCCCGTACTGCAGATCAGTGAAGATGACGTGCGTCAAATCTTCAGAAAGAACAAGAGAAGAAAGGCACCAGGCCCAGACAGTGTGATACCAGTCTGTCTGAAAACCTGCGCTGATCTTCACACAGATCTTCAACAGATCACTGGAGCTGTGTGAAGTCCCCTCGTGCTTCAAACGCTCCACCATCATCCCCGTCCCAAAGAAACCCAAGATAACAGGACTTAATGACTACAGACCTGTGGCTCTAACATTTGTGTTCATGAAATCATTTGAAAGACTGGTTTTGGCTTATCTGAAGGACATTACTGGACCCTTACTGGACCTCCTGCAGTTTGCCTACAGAGCGAACAGGTCTGTGGATCACGCAATCAACATGGGACTGCACTTCATCCTGCAGCATCTGGACAGACCAGGGACTTATGTGAGGATCCTGTTTGTGGACTTCAGCTCAGCTTTTAACACCATCATCCCATCACTCCTCCTGCCCAAATTAACTCAGCTCTGTGTCCCCACCTCCGTCTGTCAGTGGATCACCAGCTTCAGACAGACAGGCAGCAGCTAATGAGGCTGGGAAAATACACATCCAGCACCATCAGCACTGGTGTTCCTCAGGGCTCTGTTCTCTACCCGCTGCTGTTCTGCCTCTACACCATCGACTGCACATCTAAAGACCCCTCTGTCAAGCTCCTGAAGTTTGCAGACGACACCACAGTCATCGGCCTCATCCAGGACGGTGATGAGTCTGCTTACAGACAGGAGGTTGAGCAGCTGGCTGTCTGGTGCAGTCTTAACAACCTGGAGCTAAACACGCTCAAAACAGTGGAGATGATTGTGGACTTCAGGAGAAACCCCCTGCTCTCCCCGCACTCACCATCATGAACAGCACTGTGACTGCAGTGGAACCATCATCTCTCAGGACCTGAAGTGGGATGATCACATTGAGTCCATTGTTAAAAAGGCCCAGCAGAGGTTGTATTTCCTTCATCAGCTGAGGAAGTTCAGCCTGCCACAGGAGCTGCTTAAACAGTTCTACTCCGCCATCACTGAATCCATCCTCTGCACTTCAATAACTGTCTTTCAATAACTTTAGCAAGGATGCATTAAATTGATCAAAAGTGATGATAAAGACATTTATAACGTCACAAAGGGTTTCTATTTCAGATAAATGCTGTTTTTTTTAAAACTTTTTATTAATCAAAGAAACCTGAAAAAATTATACTGAGCTGTTTTCAACATCATAATAATAATAAATATTTTTTGAGCAGCAAATCAGCATTTTAGAATGATTTCTGAAGGATCATGTGACTGGAGTGATTATGCTGAAAATTCAGCTTTGAAATCACAGGAATAAATTACATTTTAAAATATATTCAAATAGAAAGCAGTTATTTTAAATAGTAAAAATATTTCACAATTTTACTGTTTTTGCTGTATTTGGGATCAAATAAATGCAGGTTTGGTGAGCAGAAGAGACTTGTTTTGACTGGTAGTGCAGATTGCATTCAAGGCATATATTTTAGCAGTTCATTCATTCCCTGGGAATCAAACCCATGACCTACAGGAAGGAAGATTCAACATATAGAAGCATGACTCGTTGTTTTGTCGTTCATAACATGAATTCAAAGGGTTATTTGTGATTTTATGCCAGTGTTTAATGGTGATTGTGTTTTGTCATCAGGTGCGTGGCCGGTGCTCATCGATGACTTCGTGGAATTCGCTCGGCCGATTGTGATGGCGGGAAATCACAAGACTCTATAACGAGCGCTAATGGGGAGGCCAAGTTGCTCTACACTGACTTTTTTAAATAAAAAAACAAGAAATGCATTTAAAATATATATATATATATATATATATTATTAAACACAGAGAGAGTTTGTATATTGTGAGTCTGCTGCTGTTGAGATCAGCGGCGTCCCCGACTGAACTACATCTGTGTCTCTGCAGCACAAAAGCAGTCATAAGCAGCACAGCTATATTTGTAGCAATAGACAACAATACATTGTATGGGTCAAAATTATACATTTTTCTTTTATGCCAAAAATCATTAGGATATTAAGATCATGTTCCATGAAGATATTTAGTAAATTTCCTACTGTAAATATATCAAAACTTAATTTTTGTTTAGTAATATGCATTGCTAAGAACTTCATTTGAACAACTTTAAAGGTGATTTTATCAATATTTTGATTTTTGTGCAATTTTTTTTTTTTTTTTTGAATATTTTCAAAAAATTGACCCTTATGACTGATTTTGTGGTCCAGGGTCTTATATGATCACTGAACATCCTACACCAGTGTGTTTTTAGCAGCATGTCACAAGCTCAACATACAGGTGCATGTCTGGTTGTTTGTTAGTATTAATAGTGCAGAACTTCACCTCGAGAACAAGCAAACAAGCTTCATTTAGTCATGTGATGTCGACAATCAAACATGTCAGTTTGCGTTTGTTGTGAAATTTGTGTTTTGAAATTTCACTGTTTAAAATAATAGTTTATTCAGAAATTAACATGAGCTGAAAAAGTGTTCATCCGAGATCAGGATGAGTGTGTTTCTTCATCAGGTTTGTAGAAATGTGTCTCTGCATCAGTGTCTCAGCAATGGATGCTCTGCAGTGAATGGGTGCCGTCAGAATGAGAGTCTGATAAAAACATCACAATAATCCACAGCACTCCAGTCCATCAGTTAACATCTGGAGAAGACAAAAACTCAAACAAAAGGTGTTTTTAACTCAAATACGAGTCTATAATCCATAATAACTCTTCCTCCAGTGATAAAGTGTTCTGGTCTGAATCAGGAGAGAAATCTGCACAGATGCCAAAACAGCTCTAAACAAACGTGTCTGGATCATTCAATCTCTATTAGAACGCTAGTGAACTTCATTCTCTTGAGTTTCTGAATGAATACGGTCACTCAGGCTGATTTCTCACAAATGAAACGAGGATATGAGCCGTCTTTCAAACACTGATGAGATCCTGATTGCTTTTGTTTGTTCACATTGTTTGATGGTTTCTGCTGTTAGTCTGGACGCGTTTCTAACACTGACTTTATTTCCTTCACTTTGGTTTGGTACATGTGTGATATTCGTCACGTCGCTGGGTATCGGTTCAGCTCATCACATCAGTGTTATGATGTATGTAAATAAAGATTATTTAACTAAACTCGTTCTCCACCGACATTATATTAATGCTTTGGCCCAAGTAATAATTCACATTATCATCAACATAAAACAACGTTTGCAACCCGTCTAACTTCTGTAACGTGTGTCTGAGTGACACTGAATGAGGAAAAATTTAGGAAGGGAGAAGGTTGAGAAAAGTGGGCGTTACCAGAATGGAGTCACATGATTGGAGGAGGAGTTCAGATTAAAAGGCGGAGCAAGTCATTACATTCTGATCCAATCACAATTAGTACCGTGACCATACATCCCAGTAGCCCCTCACTGCAGAACAAAAGATCCAGGGGCGGAGTTGGATCCACATCCAGGGGGTGGAGACAGGTAGGTTTAGGGGTGGGGATGGGTGGGTTTATGGATCAGGGGGTGGAGATTGGTAGGTTTAGGGGTGGGGATGGGTGGGTTTATGGATCAGGGGGTGGAGACGGGTAGGTTTAGGTCTATGTAAGGTGGGAGGAGTTGGATCTAGATCTAACTCCACCCCCTGGATCTTGTGTTCTGCAGTGAGGACCATCTCATACATCCTGGCTACAATTTCTAAAATGTCTAAAACCTTTTGCTTTGTTTTCCTATTGTTTTCATACTTGCTGAAGGCAATGACTGAACAGTAGTGTGCAGGCATTACACACAATCAACCAATCATGGTGTGCAATCTACAGAGAACGGCCAGAGCAATGCAAACATGCCTATATATGAGGACTGAAGAGAGACCGTCAATAGGAAAACAAAAAAGCCAAAACCTGGACATTTTAGGAACGCGTCGAGGAAAAAGAGCATGTGTGGTCACCCCAATATACAGTCAAACCAAAACTTATTCAGACACCTTTCTCACGTTATCACAGAAAATGGTAATAAAATATGAGAAGAACTGTGTCAGAACAAATTCATCTTGATAATAACTTTGATAGAAAGGTATGTAATGAATTCAGTTGAATAGCTGTCAGCTGTTAAAGTTAAGAACACAATTAGATAAAACCAGTTTAGCTCAAACAATCACCAAGAGATGCTTCGTTTAGTTCAGTCTGTGTGTGAAAAGATCACATTAGCAATTAAAGAAAAACACGCTCAGCTCAAAGTGTCTGAGTTATTTTTAGTCCCAAATTTTACTGCTAGTCCACTTTATGAAGAATTTTTGGGTGTAATATGTCACAGTACTTTATTTTGCTATCCTCATTTATATAGCGCTTTTAACAATACAGATTGTGTCAAATTATATATGTATATATATATATATGTATAGTGTCCTGCACCCACTAGTAAAAAAAATATCAAAAATGATATCTGCTGTCTGAATATTTTTTGGTTTGACTGTAAGTGTGAGAAGAACAGTTGGACTATGAGCTGGATAACCCATCAGTGGATCTGGAGTGTTTGGTGTGTGTGGGACAGACCGAGGGTCCTGGTGCCACAGCCGTTGCCTTTTTAGGAGACACCTGATCGCAGCTCAGCGCCGCCACACAAAGAGCTGCTGATAACGTCTGGAGCGAGTTCAGATGATGAAGCCATGCTGCAGTAAACACAGGACTGGACTCACACACACTCGCTGGGTCTGCACTGAAGACGGTCACCTCCATGCTGTAGGATCTCCGGCTCCTTCATGGAAAAGTTCCAGGCTGCGATGGTTCTCGGAGGAGTGGGAGACGCGCTGGGATACCGCAAGGGCCGCTGGGAAATGTGCATCTCAGGGAAACAGATTCAGCAGGAACTGGCCGCTCTCGGGGGCCTCGGGGCCCTGAAGCTGGACGCTGATAACTGGCCGCTCAGTGACAGAGTCCTGATGCACATGACCACTGCGGAGGCGCTGATCACCGGTGAGGTGCATGAGGGCTCAACAGAGGAAGAGAAATTAATGCTTTTATTCATCAAGGAGGCATGAAATTGATTAAAAGTGACAGTAAAGACATTTATAATGTCACAAAAGATTTCTATTCAAATAAATGCAGTTTATATTCATCAAAGAATCTCATAATTGGCTTATTTTATAATTTTGACTTTTTAATCTAATAATAGTTAATTTTCATCTCAATTTAGATTTTTTTTTTTGTCTCATAGTTGAGACTTTTATCTCTTGCTTTTGACGTATGTCACAACTGTGACTTTTTATTTTATAATTAAGATGTTTTGTCTCATAATTATGACTTAGTGTTTGTATGACTCATAACTGAAATTTTTTTTATCTCATAATTTTGAGGTCATAATTGTGACTTTTTTTATTTTATAATTAATTATTTTATCTCAGAATTCCGAATTGTAATCTTATCATTTTGACTTTTTCTCAAAATTATGGTGTAGTATCTCATAATTTCAACTTTCATGACATAAGTCAAAGTTGAGATGTACTCCATTTGAGAAAAAGTGAAAATTAAAGTGAAAATAAAAAGTAGTATTTATGAAATACTAAGTCATGATGAGATAAAAAAGTATTAATTGTAAAATAAAAGGTCATAATTATGATTTATTTTTAAACTTTTTATCTCATAATTATGACTTAACATCTCATAATTTAAACTTTTTGTCACGGTCGACTTTTCATCTCGATATTTCAGATAAATGCTGTTCTTCTGAACTTTCTATTCATCTGTGAATCCTGAAAAATAAAATGTATCACAGGTAATATTGTGCAGCACAACTGTGTTCAACATTGATAATAATCAGAAATGTTTGTTGAGCAGTAAATCAGTATATTATTATGATTTCTGAAGATCATGTGACACTGAAGACTGCAGTAATGATGCTGAAAATACAGCTGCGCATCACAGAAATACATTACAGTTTAACACATATTCACACAGAAAACATCTGTTTTAAATTGAAATAATATTTAACTTTTTTTTACCCTATTTTTGATCAAATAAATGCAGCTTTGATTGGTTATGTTAATCAGTATCATCAACCAGTACTAATTTTTGGTCTTAATTCTGGGAAACGTCCCATTGTGATTCCAGAACCCTGTGTGTGTATTTGATCCATATCTATAAATGTAGCACTGAAGTTCATGTGTAAGCTCTTTCCGCTTGTGTTTGCTCTCAGAATAGGGTTGAATCCATGTGAAATCCCTCTGCTGGCCGTGGCGTCCCTCACTAACGCTCTGAAATGTGAATTGATGATAATAGAGCGACCTGTCTTTCCTCACAGACGTGACACGGATGCTTTCCTCCACATGACTCACACACACGTCCTGATAACAGACCCAGAATAGAGCTGCGGGTCACAGCCATCCATTTGCACGCTAATGCACCGTGACACACGCTAATCTCCGAGAGCTCGTAAATAACGGGAGCTTTAGCGAGGTCCCACAGAGCTGTAATCCAGCAGGAACCACCGATCCAGAAGACCCCAAATAGACCCGAGCGCCCGTGATCCTCTCCACAGACAACAGCGGCTTTTAGTCATCAACTCTGTTTTAATTATGACTTTTTATCTCATATTTGAACTTTTTAATCTCATCATGGTTTACCCTCATAATAGTGATTTATCTCATAATCTTGACTTTTTATATCATAATAGTTACTTTTATCTCATAATTTTGACTTTTTTGTCATAATTGTGACATTTTACTTTAACATTAGGAATGCTAATAATTATTGCTTGGTATGTCCTAATTTTCACTTTTTCTCACAGTTTTGGAATAGTATCTCAAAATGAAATAAGTATTAATTTAAAATCAAATTGTGAGATTTGTGAAATTATGAGATACTACAGAATATGAAAAATGTAGTATCACTGTTTGAAAACAACATTTTTAAGCTGCTGACTGGATTGAATTCAGTTGTAATTGTGTTACAATTATGATAAATACATTTACAATCTACAAAAGGTCATAATTATGACATAAACATCCATTTGTCATTATTATGAATTTTCATGTCGTAATGTCAACTTTTTACATCATCATTTCAACTTTTTGTCATAATTAGCTGACTTTTATCTCACATTTTAAGTTTTTAATCTCACAATGATTTAGTATAATATTAACTTTTTATCTCCTAATTTCGATTTCGAATTTTGTGTATCTCATTTGGATTTTTTTGTCATAATTGTGACATTTTACTTTTTTGTAATTTTGTTACACTTACGATAAATATATTTAAATCTGCAAAAGGTCGTAATTATGACATAAACATCCATATGTCATAATTATTATGAATTTTCACATTGTAATGCCAACTTTTTACATCAGCATTTCGATTTTTTTGGTCATAATTCTGCCTTTTTATCTCATCTCATAAGGACTTTTATGCAATTATTACTTTTTATGTAATAATTGCATTTTTTCCAACACAATTTTGACAAATTTTATAACCATATAACATTTTGTTATAATTTTGTTACACTGACAATAAAGAAATCTACAAAAGTCATAATTATGACATAAAAATTCAATTCATGTCATAATTGACTTTTTATCTCATAATTGACTTTTTATGCCAATTATGAATTTTTTCTAATAATTTTGAATCTACAACCTACAAAAGCCATATTTATGACAAAAAATAATAAGTCAGATTTTTTCTCTAATATTTTTACTTTATTATGACTTTTTAATCTAATAATTTTGTTTTTAAAAAGCGTTTCTTATCCATACTCCTTCACTGTTTGACTGCCAAAACTTTTTGTCATAAATTCAATTTTTATATCCTAATTTCAACTTTTTTTGTCATAATTATGGCTTTTTGATTTTTAATTTTTGAACTGAAAGCACTTCTTGTCCACACTGCATCACCGTTTGCCTGCCAAGACAAAAACAAGCGCCGCAAATAAAGCAAGCTCCAGCTGGAGAGAGTATCTCTGTCACATATTGATTATGTTGAGTCTGCAGGATTTAGCGAGCTTTACTAACAGCTCCTGTCGTCTCTGGTTCATGGACACGCGAGCGTTCATGTGGCCTTCATCTGTTGCTGTGGAAGCCCCAGAGGAGCACTAATGCCCTCAGAATGCCTTCCATCCGCCTCACACAAACACTCTAATCAGCTGCGGTTAATCACGGCTAAACTGGTCCTGCGGACGCCTGAGCATCTGATGGTGTCTCCTCAGATTACTGGTGTCTGGAGGATCTGTACCGGGAGCTGGTGCGACGCTATGTGGAGGCCATGGTGTGTCTGCAGGGTCGAGCTCCAGAGCCCAGCACCGTGGAGGGATGCCTCAACCTCAAGCCACACAACTTCCTGTTAGCCTGGCACACGCCCTTCAATGAGAAAGGTACACACACACACACACACACACACACTCACACACACACACACACGCTCACGGTGAGTCACGCTGAGGGACTGAATGCAGTATTTCATTCAGAGTTTCCATGAATCTGAATTGCATTGGCCACAGCACACAGGAAGTTGTTTATTTATTATGGAAGCCAATTTTCACCACATAAAAAAAAAAAAGAAAAAAAAATGCTTTGGTAAATTATCAAAATAATTTAATAATAACTTTCTGACATTTTGACTTTTTCTTTGTATCTCATAATTTTGACTTTTTATGTCATAATTATAACTTTTTATCTAATTATGTGGACTTTATCTCATAATGACTTACTGTCTCATAGTTTTGATTTTTTTATGTCATAATTGACATTGTATCTCATAATTTTTTTTATTTTTTTCATAATTATTTCCCCCTCATAATTTTGACTTTGTCATGACTTTTTTATCTCATAATTTTTAGTTTTTGTCATAATTATGACTCAGTATCTCATATGACTTTTATCTATTGTGACTTCTGAAAATTTTGACTTTTGTCATAATTATGAATTTTTAGCTTAATTATACTTTGTATTTTACCATTTAGACTTATGTCATAATTGTCTAATAACTGACTTTTTAAAATCCATTTTGAATATTCTCATAATTTAAACTTTTTGTCGTAATCATGCATTTTCATCAGATAATCATGCATTTTTTTATCAGAATTATGAGTATTTCATCATTTGAATTTGTTATAATATTGACTTAGTATCTCATAATAATTACTTTTTATCAATTTGAAATTCACATAATTTTGACTTTGCCATAATTATGAATTATCATCACATAATCATGACTTAATATCTCATTATTAATCTAAGTAATAATAATGCTTTACCAAAGCATGATTTTTTTTCTTATGTGGCAGAAAGTGGCTTCCATAATCCATCGATCGATCAAAATGTAGTTCTAATAATCTTAATTCATTTGAATTCTACTCAATTACATTCACACTGCAATTCTGTGTCTGTCTGCTGCCTCGGTTCAAAGATTTTCATTTAAAGGCATTGTTGATTCAGCTCTGAAACAGAGAGAGCTAGAGTTAGAGGGTGTCCGAGGGATGTGATGGATGTGTGTTGCTGTTCCTGCAGGTTCTGGTCACGGAGCTGCGACTAAAGCCATGTGTGTGGGCATGCGTTACTGGCAGCCCCAGCGGCTGGACAGTCTGGTGGAAGTGAGCATCGAGACGGGCCGGATGACCCACAATCACCCCATAGGTGCCTCATCCTCACATGAGCATCCGTCTGCTCTCCATCAGTCCTTCACCGATGCGTCTGGTTCTGTGCGCAGGGTTCCTGGGCTCGCTGTGTACGGCTCTCTTCGCCTCGTACGCCATCCAGGGAAAGCCGCTGGTCAGCTGGGGTCGTGACCTCATGACGGTCATTCCCAAAGCGGAGGAATACTGCAGGAAGACCATCCGGCACATGGCAGGTGAGCCCATCTGGACACTTACAGGGTAAGAAGCAGAGGACAGAAAGTCTGATGATGCGTTTCCTCTAGAATACCAGGAGAAGTGGTTCTACTTTGAGGCCAAATGGCAGTTTTATCTGGAAGAGAGAGGAATAGAAGACGGTCAGAGCAAACCCATATTCCCTGACCGATACGACGCTGAAGAGACAGACAAGGTAAAGCACTCACACACTGACCAAATAACTAAACACACAGAGAGACAAAAGTCATTGTTTCAAATTTTCAAATTTGATTTTTTTGTCATAATTATATCATCTCATATTTTGACTTTATCTTGTAATGTGTTATAATTACGACTTACTATCCTAAAATTAATTGTATCTTACTTTATCAAAGGACATTTCATCTCATAATTATGAATTTTTAATCTCATATTTTGACTCAATATCTCAAAATTCCAACTTTTTATGTTATAATTATGCCGTTTTTAATTTCATTATTTAGATTTTATATTTAATACTTTTGAATTTTATCTCATAATTATAACTTTTATCTAATAAAAACATTTTAAATATCTAAAATTTTGACTTTATGTTTTAGCTATGACTTAGTATCTTCAAATTTTGTCTTTTTATGTCAGAATTATGACATTTTATTTAATGATATTTCATTTAATAATTTCATAATTTGGACTTTTTATCTTGTATTTTGACTTTATCTCATAATTATAACTTAGTATCTCAAAATTACAACTTTTTAATGTCATAATTTATCTTTATCTCATATTTTGAGTTATGTCATAATTGACCTTTTATCTAATAATTTCTTTTTGGGAAAACGTTTTATCCCATAGTAATGACTGTTTATCTCATACTTTGACTTTACATTAGAATTATGACTTAGTGTCTCAAAATTCATTTAATCTCATTTTATCAAGACATTTTATCTCAGAATTATGACTTTTTAATCTCATAATTTGACTTTATATTATAATTATGACTTTTTGATTTCATTATTTATATTTTATAATATTGAATTTTATCTCATAATTATAACTTTTTATCTAAAAACATTTTAAATATCTAATATTCTTACTTTGTGTTTTAGCTATGACTTAGTATCTTAGAATTTTGACTTTAACCTCATAATTATAACTTTTTATCTAATATGTCATAATTTATCTTTATCTCATACTTTGACTTATGTCATAATTGACTTTTTATCTAATAATTTCAACTTTTTATCCCATAGTTATGACTGTTTATCTCATATTTTGACTTTATCTTATAATTCTGACGGTATCTCAGAATTTAGAATTTTTATGTTTATATCTTTTTCTAATTATTTCACTTTTATCTTATAATTATGACTTAGTATCTCATAATTTCAACTTTTTCAAGAGAGCTCACACCTTGTACTGGAGAAGTGCCTCTTGTGTGTGTGTGTGTGTGTGTGTGTGTGTGTGTGTGTGTGTGTGTGTGTGTGTGTGTGTGTGTGTGTGTGTGTGTGTGTGTGTGTGTGTGTGTGTGTGTGTGTGTGTGTGTGTGTGTGTGTGTGTGTGTGTGTGTGTGTGTGTGTGTGTGTGTGTGTTCAGATGTACAAGCGCTGGAGTTCAGAGGGCTGTCCCGGGCGCAGGGGTCACGACGCTCCCATGATCGCGTACGACGCTCTGCTGGCGGCCGGGTCCAGCTGGGAGGAGCTGTGCAGACGGGCCGTGCTTCACGGAGGTCAGGAACACAGCAGAAACATCAGCTGCTCAGTTTGGACTCAGAAGTGCTTTTGTGTGCACACACCTGTTTTTATTATTATATTTTTCACATTTTATAAGAATAGTGAAGGCATAAAAACAAATGGAGGTTTCCTTTCACTGTCCACTGCAAATTATGCATTAGCCATAACTTTAAAAAAAAGTACTAAATTAATAACATACACTACCAGTCAAAAGTTTTTGAACAGTAAGATTTTTAATGTTTCTTAAAGAATTCTCACCAAGCCTGCATTTATTTGATACAAAATACAGAAAAAGTAGTAATATTGTGAAATATTTTTACTATTTAAAATAACTGCTTTCTATTTGAATATATTTTAAAATATAATTTATTTCTGTGATGCGCAGCTGTATTTTCAGCATCATTACTGCAGTCTTCAGTGTCACATGATCTTCAGAAATCATTCTAATATACTGATTTGCTGGGTTATAGAAATTAATACATTTATTTAGCACGTTTGCATTAAATGGATCAAAAGGGATGATAAAGACATTTTTAATTCTATTTCAGATAAATGCTGTTCTTCTGAACTTTCTATTCATCAAAGAAACCTGAAAAAATTCTACTCAGCTGTTTTCAACATAATAATAATAATAAATGTTTTTTTAAGCAGCAAATCATAATATTAGAATGATTTCTGAAGGATCGTGTGACTGGAGTAATGATGCTGAAAATTCAGCTTTGAAATCACAGGAATAAATAAATTTTAAAATATAAACAAATAGAAAGCAGTTATTTTAAATAGTAAAAATATGTCAATATTTTACTGTTTTTGCTGTACTTTGGATCAAATAAATGCAGGCTTGGTGAGCAGAAGAGACTCCTTCAAAAACATTAAAAGACTGGTGGTGTAGTTAAAACTCTTTAACAATCATAAGAGTTTTGTTTGGTAACTCACACACGTGTGTATTGGGTGTGAATGTGTGTTCAGGGGAGAGCAGTGCGACGGGTCTGATCGCCGGCTGTCTCTATGGGCTTCTCTTCGGGATGCACCAGGTTCCTGCTGGACTCTATCAGGATCTGGACAAGAGACAGAAGCTGGAAGATCTGGGAGAACGACTGCACCGAGCAGCGGCCGTAGAGAAGTAAAGCTCTGACGTCCGAGCCACCGCCTGCATTAACACACATAGAGCTCAGCCCACGTTTATATGGACTCAAGCCACATCGAAACATACAAAAATAATAAAACTGATATTTATGATCCTACATTCAAAGGAATAAAACGGTAGATATCTGGTAACACTTTGCCATAACATCCTATTATTTAATGTTAGTTAATGCATTAACTGTGAACAATACCATTTGTTACCATCTTTTAATAAAATAAATACAATTGTTCATTGTTAGTTCATGTTAGCTCAGGTCCATTAAGTAATATTAAAAGATATAACTTTCTATTTTAATAATGCATTAATACATTGAAAAGAAGTAGAAAAAGTATTTTCTTGCAAAACATACTTCAATACATTTTATTTACAACTTTGCAGTGTAAAATGTTGAAATTAACACTAATTTGGATTAATAAATGCTTTAGAAGAATTGTCTGTTGTTAGTTCATGTTAACTAATGTGAAGTTTTACCAGAAATCTTGTGAATCTGAATTGCTTTAAATGTGACCGACACAAGCTGGAGCCAGACTCATAAATGTGTCATTAACCTGGTAAATGAAATGCTTTTTGGATATTACTATACTTTACTATAATCAGCTGGATGTTTAAACATCATTAAATTAAATTAAAAAAAAAAAAATCTATTGTTTATCAGCATTTTTTGCGTATGAGATATCACCAGGTTATACAACCTGTTTATGTTTAAACAAACTCAATAAGTGACTTTCGCTCTTATTTATTAATTCTGTAAGTGAGGTTTTCATAATAACAGACATATATAATGATGAAAACAGCACTAAGAGTCTCTTTAGCCAGTCATGCTCTGTGCCTGTCAATCATGTTTTCAATCATGATGGAGAGGGTGTGGTCAAAGCAAAGGTGGGCGGGTCTAATTCAGTGACTAACACTCACAGAGTTCATCCTGAGCGTTAAGTCTTTTTTATGAGCTCTTCACTTCAGTGACTCTAATGCACATGCAATGCTTTTTCTACAATCCCTAATCATTCTGAATAACGTCCTCCACCTGATCCTATAGTGATGAACTCTTGACTGTGATTCTGTATGTAAGGAGTCACATCTGAGTATTCCACAGAGCTCAGAGAGATGGCCGTCAGATCTACATCATCCCGACCCTGGACCGGCGAGCCGTCAAACGGCTGATCCTGGACCGCTCGACTCATCCGGAGGTCAGGGCCATCCTGGAGAATCTGCTGCTTTACCAGAGTCCAGATCCACCGAACCCTGGGTCAGCGGCCGTGGGGAGAGCCGGTCTGCGTCTCACCGCCTTCCAGCTGCTCAGATCCAGGTTTATGAAGAGCGTGCCGAAGCCAGCGCTGACCCACAGACGAGAGGTGGGCTCTCTGAACACCAAACCACGCCGTGTTAAACACACACACGATTCAAGACCTGCGGCGAAGAGGAAAACCTCCAGAGTTCAGGCCGTGCTGGACAGATTCACAGCAGCCGAGAACAACGACATGAAGAAACCTCAAACACACAGACGAACAGGCGGATCCGTGTTTAGCAGCCTAATCAAGAGCTTTGAGACTCTAGTGACGGAGAACAGCAGAAACAATTCAACACACAAGATCAACAAACACAAGAACGAATCAAACGATTCACAAGAGGCACCAAAGAAACAAGAGAACAAATTAACTGATTCACAAGAATCGCTAAAGCAACACAAGTACGAATCAACTGATTCACAAGAATCGCTAAGTGAGAACAAATCAAATGATTCACAACAAGCACTAAATCATCACAGAAAAGAATCAACTGATTCACAAGAATCACTAAAGCAACACAAGAACGATTCAACTGATTCACAAGAAGTACTAAAGCAACACAAGAACAAATCAAACGATTCACAAGCACTAGAGCAAGACAAGAATGAATCAATTGATTCACAAGAAACACTAAACGAGAACAAATCAACTGATTCACAAGAGATACCAAAGCAACACAAGAATGAATCAATTGATTCAATTGAAGCACTAAAGCAACACAAGAACAAATCAAATGATCCAAAAGAAGTATCAAAGCAACATGAGAACAAATCAACTGATTCAATTGAAGCACTAAAGCAACATAAGAACAAATCAAATGATTCACAAGAAGCACTAGAGCAAGACAAGAATGAATCAATTGATTTACCAGAAGCACTGAAGAATCATGAGAACAAATCAAATGATTCACAACAAGAAATACTAAATCCACACAGAAATGAATCAACTAATTCACAAGAAGCTCTAAAGCAACACAAGAATGAATCAACTGATTCACAAGAATCACTAAAGCAACACAAGAACCAATCAACTGATTCACAAGAATCACTAAAGCAACACGAGAACGAATCAATCGATTCACAAGAATCACTAAAGCAACACAAGAACGAATCAATCGATTCACAAGAATCACTAAAGCAACACAAGAACGAATCAATCGATTCACAAGAATCACTAAAGCAACACGAGAACAAATCAACTGATTCACAAGAATCACTAAAGCAACACGAGAACCAATCAACTGATTCACAAGAATCACTAAAGCAACACGAGAACGAATCAATCGATTCACAAGAATCACTAAAGCAACACGAGAACGAATCAACTGATTCACAAGAATCACTAAAGCAACACGAGAACGAATCAATCGATTCACAAGAATCACTAAAGCAACACAAGAACGAATCAATCGATTCACAAGAATCACTAAAGCAACACGAGAACCAATCAACTGATTCACAAGAATCACTAAAGCAACACAAGAACGAATCAATCGATTCACAAGAATCACTAAAGCAACACAGATGTCAGACTACAGGAACACATGACAAAGGCTCAGCAGGACAGAAAGAGCTCAGACTCCAGGACCTGAGTGAGACCTACAGTCCAGTACTGAAGGATACATGTGTTGCTGACGTGACTCTGAGAAAGAGTCGAGCTGAAGAACGATCAGGACATCAGCGTCTCAGTGGAGTCATGATGCATCTGGACTCGATCGGTTCTTCTCCTGAGGTTTTAGTCATGAACTCAACAAAACCTCTCATGCAGACCTTAGACACAAACACACAGATCCTACAGCGACCCAGAGCCCTGAGGAACCCAGAAGATACACGAATCCCAGCACACCAGTCCTCCAGCTCAGCTTCTGCTGGTCAGATTCCACCTGAGCCGAAGGTCCATCAAACACAGGAGAAAACAGAAGAAACTCCAAAGTACCGGAGCTTGAATTACTGCGATCCTTCAGCGAGACTCGCCTACATCCCCAAAACCATCCGATTCCCCGACACCTTCAACTTCTGAAGACCTCCTGTGCTCATGATTTATTACTGTCAGAACATGCAGGTTTCATCACGGTTATGTCAGAACTAATTTATCCACATCAGACAATATATTTCATACAAAAAACATCGGTTGTGAGGCTTATAAACATGTCTTTATTTGTATTTGTAAGTGTGGAAGTGTGGATCTTTTAAAAAAAGATAATTGAAACTTTTTATCTCACAATTTTAACACATTTTTCTCGCCATTCTGAGTTTATGTCTCACAATCCTGGCTTTTTTCTAGCCACTCAGAATTGCAATATATATATATATATATATATATATATATATATATATATATATATATATATATATAGACTTAATTTGCAAAAACAGATGACTCCGTTTTTTAACAATTTTCAAAAATCAAGTTTTTTCATTGTGCAAACCAATTAATTTCAATCAAACTGCAGTTGGGTTATTTTGATTAGGTACAAAATTACTAAAAAAGTACTAGCTAACTAAAACAATAAAAACATGACAGCATAATAAAAAACATGATTTTTGAAAAAAAAAGCAAAAAAACGGAGTTATCTGTTTTTGCAAATAAACTCTTCATATATATATGAACTCACAATTGTAAGAAAAACAGAATTGTTGCAATTTAAAAAAAAGTTGCAATTATTTTTCAGAATTGCAAAAACCATTTTTATGATGTTTTATTGTGAATATGAGATTGAGATGAATAATGAATGTATCGGATGCAGCTAATCACACTCGCCCAGTCTCATAATCTCATAATACTCAACTCTACATTATACAGTGATCTTTCAAAATACAGTAAGCTTTCAATGAAGCGACTCAACGTTCCTTGGTTACTAGTTCTAAAGTAATGTTTGCGAATTAGCAACAGAGGCTGTCAAACTAAGGTTTGAATCCATGGCTGAAGCAAGTAGTTCCACATACATAATGTTTTTAAGACACTCTGTGGTTGTTTCTTGTTCTTGTCATAATTACCGTAATTTTGAGATAAAAACATGTGATGGTCGTAGCTCAGAAAATTCCCAATTTACAAGTTGTAATTACAAGTGCTGCAAGGATGTGAACACTTTGGTATTGATAGGGCCATCCTCATACTCAAAATAATGTGTTTCTTTTGCCGAAATAGAGTAGAACGTGATGCATTATCTTGAAATTACAGTAATTTAACATTTTTAAACACTTTATTTGTCCCCAGTGGCAATTTACATGATCACGTAGAGTAACATAAAATACATCAAAAGTGTCATACATACGGAAATGTGCACAGTGCACAGTTGCAGGTAAAGGCCTAAAAATAAAGTCCAAACCATATATATACGAGCCTTGTTTGTGTGCATGCGTTTTAAAATCACGTACATTCTGAGCTAGGCTCTGAATGTCCCATCTATGCAAGTAAGTCTATGCTGTGGTTTCAAATTCTTTTCTGATGAATGTATATGTAGCACAATCAATAACTTTAGCTTTGCAGTTTATTTCATATTTTTTGATCAACAAAACATTATTCGGCACTTCATTAAAATACATTTGTTTTCATGTTTATTCAATCATCAAACCTCGAACGCATCAGAAAAAAAATGTTTAACACAGATATTATTCCATGCATTTATTTATTTATTCATATCATTTTAGAACAAAAACTGCTGTTGAAAGAGCCTATTTGACAACGGTGCATCATGTGTAAAAAAAAAAAAAAAGATTTTTTTGTAGTAATTTAAAGAGCTAAACATGAGCATTTACGTTTACAAAATGTGTCAAATCTCTTCCATATTAATCAATCATCATCTCTTCCAAACTGGAATCTGATTCTGTCGTGGTGCCACCGAGCAAACCTCGTAAGGCCCTTTTATCATACTGCAAATACTCTTCAGCTTTAGGCAAAGGAAGCAGAACTCCACTTTGCAGCGCTTGCACCTAAGATTCTTACAAGCGAAGCCGTTGTGCTCCAGAAGGAGTCCGCAGGTGGGGCAGGCTCGGATGGCAGGACACTCCACATTGTGCACAGAAGGCAGGGTCACATTTCTACACTTTGCTAGCTTGTCAATATCTGGGTTGACGCAGTCATCATAACCACAGTACAGAGCTGCTCCTTTCCATTCTCTCATGCACTGCCAGCAGAACTGATAGCAGGTGTTTTTTGTGCAGATGGTGCATTTCACACAGAGATTACTCCGGTCTTCCCGCTCAACATAGGACTGACAGCGTGGACACTTACAGAGAGACACACACCAGAAAGTTCATTAACCGTCAATGAATTCACGTTATCAAAAGACATGGTAGTGTATATTTGTTGAAATGTTATTTCTACTCACTGATTTGAACTCGCAGAACTCAGCTGCCGCCAGAAGAGCCATGTTCTCCTCGAAATGAGCCCGCTCCGAATCACTAAACACCGCCAGTCTCCTGACCT
Organism: Acrossocheilus fasciatus; assembly: GCA_036784905.1. Taxonomy (NCBI): domain Eukaryota; kingdom Metazoa; phylum Chordata; class Actinopteri; order Cypriniformes; family Cyprinidae; genus Acrossocheilus; species Acrossocheilus fasciatus. Next base: position 614,744 of record CM071938.1, on the reverse strand, counting down.
CCGAGTACGGCCACTCTGCTTTACATTTTACTGCCCTGTGTGTGATAGCTGGACAGTAAAATTTATACTGACCCTGTCAGAAAGAACAGAATAAAACAAATGTTTAGTTGAAAGTACAGACACATTCTTATGGAAGACTGAGATATTTTATACATACGTGGTCAGAATTGTTGGCACCCTTGGTAAATATGATCAAAGAAGGCTGTGAAAATTAATCTGCAATGTTAATCCTTTTGATCTTATTTAAAAAATTATGAAATAAATGTTTTTCTCTAATACACATTGGCAACAATTAACGGCACCCTTTTATTCAATACTTTTTGAAACCTCCATTTGCCAGTTTATCAGCTCTGAATGTTCTCCTGTAATGCTGATGAGGTTAGAGACACCTGACAAGAGATCAGAGACCATTCCTTCATCCAGAATCACTCCAGATTCACAGCTCCATGCTGCTGCTTCTTCTCTTCAGGTCACTCATGTTCTACAGGGTTCAGGTCAGAGGACTGGAATGACCAGCAGAAGCTTGGTTTTGTGCTCAGTGACCCATTTTTGTGTTGTTTTTGAGGTTTGTGTTTGGATTATTGTACGGTTGGAAGATCCAAACATGGCCCATTATAAGATTTCTAACAGAGTCAGTCACTTATTGATTTTTTATCTGTTGGTATTTGATAGAATCCATGATGCCATGCATCTAAACAAGATGTCCAGCACCTCCAGCAGAAATATAGGCCCACAACATCAAAAATACAGCAGTATATTTCATATTTTTATCCCCATGTTCACCAAACCCATCTTGAGTGTTTGCTGCTAAAAAGCTATTTGTTTTGGTTTCATCTGAGCATAGAAGCCAGTCCCATGTGAAGCTCCAGTCGTGTCTGATAACTGAATATGCTGGAGTTTGTTTTTGGATGAGCGAGGAGAATTATTCTTGAAACCCTCCCAAACAACATGTGCTGATGTAGCTGCTGTTTGACCTTTTTTTAAGGTTTTCTGACCCCGAGACTCAACTATTTTCTGCAATTCTCCAGCTGTGGTCCTCTGAGAGTCTTTAGCCGCTCAAACTCTCCTTCTCACCGTATATTAGGACGATATAGACACACGTCCTCTTCCAGGCAGCTTCATAACATTTCATATTGATTGGAAATTCTTAATTATTGTCCCGATGGTGGAAATGGGAATTTTCACTGCTCTAGCTCTTTTCTTAAAGCCACTTCACTAATTTGTGAAGCTCGATTATCTTTTGCTGCACATCAGAAATATATTCTTTGGTTTTTCTCATTGCGATGATGAGCAAGGGGATTTGGCCTTCGTTTTCCCTCCTATTTATATTTCTGTGAAACAGGAAGCCATGGCTGGATAATTTCATGTTCATAATCACCCTGGAGTGATCAAAATTGTAAATATGAATGGGAATATACTTCAGAGATTTTACACTCATAAGAATTTCTAGGGGTGCCAATAATTGTGTCCAACGTGTATTTGAGAAAAACATTGCATAATGAGATTTCCCCCCCCCCCATTTTCAGTTGTTTAATTCAATGAAAGGTTAGATTTTTGTTATTTTTTCAAATAAAAGATCAAAAGGATTAATAATGCAGGTTTATTTTCAGAGCCTTCTTTGATCATATTTACCAAGGGTGCCAATAATTCTGACCACGACTGTATATACGTGTGTGTGTGTGTACACATACATACATGCTTGTAAATGATTTCTTTAGCCAGATAAAGGCACAAAATCACATTAAAATGCACAAGGGTTGCCTTCACATTTAATGGTCTCCTGTCTAATGTGTCTACAGACCAACAAAACTGAGGAAAATCTAAGAAAGTCACTTTACACAAACTCCACAATGCTTATCTAAAACAGATAACAGAATATGTATGATGATGATGATTGGTCGATGTAATTTTGCCAAGTAGGACAGATTTCTGCATCAACTTAGCAGCCCTAAACCTGACTCCAAAATCCCAAACAAACAAGGATGCTGATCCAGGAACATGCATTACTTGGCAAACTCATGTTAAACTATGATTGTGAGGAGGATTACCCTACTTTTTTTTTTTTTGCACTTATGTATTTTGACCTACTTGTTCCAGCAGACTGCGACACCAGGTAGTCAGCGACTCTGAAGACGCCGCATGGCCACAAGACATTTCTACTCTGAGAACGCTGGGGTCATCATCTAAAGCTGAGAGCCACAACACAGCATCATCAGCAGCTGCACTGAAAACACTGAAACACAACCTTGTCTGAATCCATTGTTTATGTACACTGGCATATGACCCAATAGCTTCCAATTTGTCAAAATCTTCTCATTTTAATTTCTCAGAGAACATTCACACATTGACTCCCTGCTACAGAGATGTTGAGGAAAACTTACTTATGTCGTCTCTCCGTTGGACAAACTTCAGAGGCGCATAATCATACGGTCCACTGCTTTGCTTCTCTTGCATCTTGATGAAGGCTGCTTGTCCAGTTCTTCTGATAACTAGGTTACAATAAGTATGAATGAGAAAGTGTGGACCAATATTTTACTTGAGAATTGAAGGAGTTTGGAAAGAAGAGAGTGAACCCACACAGATATGCGAATGCTTTGATAAATCATAAAACATGAAACCTTCAATGTTGAAGTTAAAGGGTGGCCACTGCAAATGAAAAAAAAAACAAAAAACACCTGCAAATCAAGAAAACAGGTGCGTTTCGACTTGAAGCGGCGCTGCGCAGACCGATCGAAGTATGACATCAAAGTATCGCGAGAGCGAATCCAAAGCATAGAAGCTGTCTGCACTCTTATCGCTCTCGCGGTACTTCGATCGGTCTGCGCAGCGCTGCATTACGTCGAACACACCTAAATCTTAATCAATATGACTTAGTTGTACTAATTAGAAAATCCAGGTGATTGGAACAAAACACTGAAGAGTGTAGAAATAACTTTCTGAACCTGGACTTTACACTCTGCAGACCACAATGTTTAAGGGAACTGCAAAGTGAAAAAAAAAACATGGTTACTATGTTTTTAATATAATAAAACCTTGGTTAATTTTCGTTTTAATGGGGTAATTTTGGCACTTTTGGGGTTTGCCGTTGTGGTCTGTGCTACTTGCAGCGCGTTTTGTATTTGCTTGTGAATATTTGCAGCACATGTGCTGTAAAACTGATGAAGATGTTTTCTCAATTTGCTGGTGCTTTTTCTATTTGCACGTGTTTTCTTAAATTGCAGCGCGTTCCGCGTGGAGCTCTCTCTCGGCCACCGTAGACATGGCCTTATAAAAATAATATACAGCTACACAATGGTATCAAGGCTCGTTCATTCCTCTGATCCATAACTGACTGTCTAGTTTCACTCTCTGTTTTGCAAAAGCATCGTATTTGATCGGAGATCGCTCTTGTGCGCTCCACATGCACGCACAAAGAGAAAGTTTAACACGCGCTGTGAGATATGGAGAAAATCTATCAAGTGTTTGTGATCGGAATGCGAGGCGAGAAGAAAACTATAGACGTCGCCAATTCGGAGGAAGAATTCAATAACATGACGGTGAGGAAATTCAAAGAAAAGCTTGCTGAGAAACTGCCACAGGAGGCATCAGGTATGCAACAGATTTTGATCGTATACAATATGACTGTTCTATGTTTCAGATGAAGTGTGTTGCAACATCTTAACCTTTGATTGAATTCTCTCAGATCTGTCTGCATTGCGATTACTCTACACCAGTAAACAGCTCAGTGACTCCGACAGGTTCTCTGGGCTTGGCATCAAGGATAAAGCCACTATCTGCATCATATTTCGGCTGCCAGGTGGAGGTCTCTTCTGGTTGATCAACAAGCGTGCTGTATTTCTTCAATAAACTACAAATATAACCTAGACTTGATACTTTCCCTCTGAGACTGAAGAAAGCATTATAACAGCCCAGACTGTAGCAAGCGGTTTGTTTCATGTAACATTTCCAAATGTATCAACAGTCGCATCAATGCAACATTTAAATGTGATTCAGTTGTCACGATGGAAGAAACACTTAAAAACATGACGAAATGATCTGATACCTTGTAACGAATTAAGGAGAGGAGAAAATGTTTATTTGGGTGAGATATACAATGAAAATATATTTGCATTTTTTCCCAATTAAATAAATATCCTGGATTATATAAGTCTTTTTTTGGGGACACACACACACACACACAAACAAAACAAACAAAAATGTATCTCATGTGTCACACTAATGTCACTGAATCTGTTGTGCTAATTAGGGAACAAATTGCGAATTAAACCCATCTTTTTAAACGCCATAATTGATATTTTCTAGCCATGTTTAATAACTTTAAGTGCCTCGATTAAAAAAAAAAAGTTCATGTTTGATTGTGATAGGCTAAACGAGCCATCTACAGGCTGATTGGAGAAACAGGTGTTACTTGTATCTGAGATGGTCTTAAGGTGTGTTTTTGAGGCGTTATTGCTTTGCATTTTCAGATCTGACTGAAGTGATGAACTGCAGGAGACGGGTTTATAAGGTGCTTCTTTCAGTCTGAGACGCTGCTTTGAGGAACCCACTAAACGTGTCTATGGTATTCCTGTGTATTATCTATCAGCATCTAATAAGTTCTGTACTGAGGATTTTTCTTGATTCATTTTTGTGAAAGCTAAACTAGTGTTTTCGCCTACCTGCTTTTTTTCTGTCGTTTAATTAGTTAAAAAAAAAAAGCGTTTTGGATTGAGGACAAGTGAGGGGGAGTGAAGCACATAGTTTAAACACTAGCTGATGGTGGAACTACTATTTCCATAACTGAAACTTTTGAAACTGAAAAGTTTTAGTACTAAATTCGAACGATAAATATCGTTTTGGCGCACTTAATATGGCGTAAATCGTAAAATGTAGCGCCTAAAGCCAGAGCCTTTGAAAAACAGCTTTGATCTCGCCGGCGCCGCCGAGCGGACACGTGGTTCACGAGCTCTCCAAACCAGCATTAACAATACATTTAAATGAGTTTAAGCAGGATCGAGACAGCTTCACTACACAGGTATTTGCAGCAATTTTTGTTAAACATTACAGCATATGCATTGATAATATCGATGGCATTTACATTATCATTTTAGTCTGGAGAGTGATGGAGAGGCAACATTAACATGGTTTTCTTTTATTTAACCCTCAGGTATTGCTTGCTTGCAATGTGACCATACAGCTTAACTTTAAAACGGATCAAAAAAGTTAATCAAAGTTGTCCCAAGACAAGAACACATTTTGGTTTTAGGACAGCTTGATGAAAGCTTTTGATCCACTTTTAATGTTGACTAGTTTTTTTTTTTTTTTTTTTTTTTTTTTGGTTAAATAAGTGTTCTTTATTTTAGTTCAGTATTTACTTAATATTTTGAGATCTTTTGATTCTAAATACTATTTGTGCAATAATTATGGTCCATTGATGACTTAAAATGTATATATAAATTTTTTTCTCATATTTCAATTACTTGTATTGCAATCAGTGTAGTATTTAAGGTTAAAATAGAGAAAGGGATTTTAAATTCCAATGCAAAGAGGCAAATTATTGTCACTGTAATGCCATGGTTTACCCACTAGGTACCTGTATGGCTCTTTACTAAACGTAAATGTCTAGAATATTGCAGGTCACACCTGCTTACTCATTTTTAAGTTTTTGATTTGAATAAATATTCAGACATGATTAAACATTAGATATTCAAATGTAAAATTTAAAAAGTTAATAACTTGCATCCCCCTTTTTTTTTTTTTTTTTTTTTTTTTTTTTTTTTAAAATGATACTCGTATAAGTACAAACAATGAATGTGTAAATACTGAATTTAACCCAAGCTTAAAATGGTGGTAAAAACCTGCATGGTGGCTGCATTCAACAAAAGATGTTTATCCCGTTATGTGCAAGGTATATTGAATCGAGATCAACCCCCCCCCCCCCCATAACAATATCCAGGTAGAACAATGCAAGTATGAGCCTTTGTTCTGCTTTGTTTTTGTGCCTGATGATGGTAGCTGATTTAATAATAATGGTTTATTACTGCTTTCTGTAGAAACACCAGTGGTATGTTAAAAGTGATTTTATTCTTTACTCTGTAGATGAAATGAAGACCAAAGTAGATACAGCTGTGCTAAAGCAGTAAGTGTCTTATATAATTCACTAGACGCATCTAAAACATGACTGAAGGAACGGCTGCCGTGCTGATTGTTTACTGATGGTAATAAATGCTGGATAATGCAGTGCAATCTTACAATATACCTTCAAACATTTGAAGATTTCGCAACCTGGACTCTGCTGTACAAATACTGAAAAGATGCTCCTCATGGCCACTCTTAAGGCAAATGTAAGGCCAGTTATTCATCATCTTAGACATGATATATGCTAGCTGTATTTGTGTGTTCTGTAATGATTTTCCATCTAATGACAGCAGTGCTGCCTTCAGCGACGCTCTGTTCCAAACGCCCAGCGCTTCAGGTAAACCCTCCCACATCAGCTGCACACTTCACTACGTCAATCAAATCTTGCTGTGTTTTTTTTTTTGTTTTGTTTACAAACAATGCATAAGAAAAAATACACTGTGGATGTTCAATGGCTGGGAAAATGGAGCACCAGTTGAAAAATGTTCTCACTCGTTTAGTTTTACTGTATTATTGTAAGCAAAAAAAATGTGACTCTGCAGCACAGCAGCAGTCATAAGCAGCACAGCTATATTTGTAGCAATAGCCAACAATACATTGTATGGGTCACAATTATCCATTTTTCTTTTATGCCAAAAATCATTAGGATATTAAGTAAAGATCATGTTCCATGAAGATATTTTGTAAAATTCCTACCGTACATATATCTCAACTTAATTTTTGATTAGTAATATGCATTGCTAAGAACTTCATTTGAACAACTTTAAAGGTGATTTTCTCAATATTTAGATTTTTTTGCTCCCTCAGATTCCAGATTTACAAATAGTTGTATCTCAGACAAATATTGTTTGATTCTAACAAACCATACATCAATGGAAAGATTATTTATTGATGATATACAAATCTCAATTTCAAAAAAATGAACCCATATGACTGGTTTTGTGGTCAGTGGTGACGTGTAATAATTATAAGGCCATTTATGTATATTTGAAATAGCATTATCTCTTATTGCATGCTTCACTTTCACAGTTCCTTTTTTCTTCTTTTTACAAAATGCATCATATTCAGTTTTGCAATAATTTAATCTAAATGTGGCACTGCGAGGTCAAGCTTGAGCTGGAGTGTGTCGTGAATGAAAAGTTGTGTCTCTGCAGGCGACTCAAGTGCAGTAAATCAGATGGCGAAGGACATTAAAAAGATGAAAATAGAGGATCGAGTCTCCCACGCTCTGAATGAGAGGCTAACGGCAGAGCCGAGACCAGCAAACCAAGATCCTTGTGAGTAGAGCTACTTGAGATGTAAAAAGGAAAAAAAAGGGCATTTTTGAATATGGAATTAAACCCTTTTAAATGGTGAAATGGCATTGCTTTATTACATGAAAGTGCAATAAAATTATGGTACATTTGAATATCATGAGTCAAAACAGATACTTCTAATGACTTTATTAGAGGACAGTTAGATTTGGCAAATATGTCATGAATCAGTGGTCTTGGGGTTTAACCAGTTTAAAATCTAAAATCTCAAATTCATAGTAAGTAGTTTAGAGCTCAGCAACCAGTCAATGCACGATCTTGATCAGAATGTGATTTTAATCAGTGGCTGATAACCCAGTGAAGACATGATTTGAAGTAAGTTGTGGATGTTACTGTGGCTGCTGCTGCTATTAATGTGGTTGTTTTTGTTGAAATAGTTTTAATGTTCCTGTCTTCAGGTCCGTACAGAGGTTTGCTCAATCCAGGTGCGATGTGCTTTCTGAACGCAGTCTTGCAGGTGCTCTTCATGACCGACGCGTTCAGAGACCGAGTGCTGCTGTTGGTTTTGTCTTCATGGTTTTTTTAATTTGTCTGAATTGTAAGGGGCTAAAATGAATAATTGTACTGAAATGGAAAACATGTGTCTAATTATTTAGAGCTCCCGGTGACACAAGTGAGAAATTAGTGTCGGCGTTAAAGGAAATATTCGAGGAGCTCGGCAGCCAGGACGGAGATGCTCCGAGCGTCTCAACCGAAGCAGTAATCAAGGCTCTTGGTATACAGAGAGGTGTGTTTACGATGGGCGTCTTTTCCTGTAGCTGTGCTCTGTTTGTGTGTGTGTGAGGTGTGTTGTGTATTCCGGTTCATTTCAGTATACGAGCAGCAGGATGCTGTGGAATACTTCTTGGATATCTTGGAGAAAGCAGGCCCTAGTTTGGCCGAGGTATTACTTCTCCTTTTCATTCCGAATGAGACGATGCAGAAAAATAACCAAGCGTTTGCTTGTTGAACAGTTCAGATGGTCCTCTGGTAATGCTGTGTGTTCTGTGATTCCTCGACCTGAGACAGGTGTTTCGTGGAACTATGAGGAACAACAGAGTATGTTCAGAAGATCACGAGTCTCATGATGACAGCTCCTTCAAATCAATCCAGATCGCTCTGAACAGCAGAGACGGGCCGTGCAGACTAGTGAGGAACGCTCTCGTGACGATGATGATGATGATGTGAAGAGCGCAGCGTGCAGATCATCATCAAACGTTTTATCTTGATTTCAGGAAGATGACGTTCGATCTTATTTTGAGTCGACAACATTAGATGGAGATGATCAGATGTACTGTGACCTCTGCAAGAAGAAAAGTGATACGATATGGGTAAAACGAATTATTACTGCTGCTGTATTCCTGAAAAAAAAAACTTGCTCAACTGTTTTAAATATTGATAATAATAATAATAAATGTTTCTCGAGCAGTAAATCAGTATATTATTATGATTTCTGAAGATCATGTGACACTGAAGACTGCAGTAATGATGCTGAAAATAGAGCTGCGCATCACAGAAATACATTACAGTTTAACACATATTCACATAGAAATTAGTTCTTTTATATAAAATTATTTCACAGTGTATTTTGCTGTATTGTGGATCTAATAAATGCAGGCTCGGTGAGCAGAAGAGACTTCTTTAAAAACACTTTGACTTGATTCGATTCAGTTATGTTTGTAAAGCGCTTTTCACAATAATTCAAACGGTTCCGAAGCCTTACAAATATATCTGTGGTGTTTTACGCAGAGCTGTGAAATACACGAGTATCCAACAATACTGGCTCTGCATCTGAAAAGGTTTGTGTACGACTACAGGTGTTATGGGTTTGTGAAAAACCACTGTCCCATGGATGTACCTCTTCATCTATCTCTCCAGGTCAGTAAACACCGCAAAAAACCCTTTTATTTTGCTGAATACAGTCGAATGTAATATTTTAAAAACAGTGTAGTTTAATCTCCGTGTTTAGTAGAGAAACCCTGCTTATGCATGTAAATAATTCAGATTTTTTTTTTTTTCATTTCTTATTATTAGTATTGCCGTCATTTTTATTGTTAGTGTTGTTATTACTTTTTGTGTATTGTAACGGTTACTATTGTTTTTGTTTTTAACAACAAGCCTCCCTTGGACAGATGTTGCTGGCTTGTGTGCTAAAATGCTTAATAAAAAAAAAATGCATATGGTTTGTCAAATAAAATAATGATAAAAATAATAAATGTTGTTTCAGGAGCAGGAATATTGTCTGTATGCCGTGATCAACCACAGCGGCAGTCTATTCGGAGGTCACTACACCGCTGTCAGCAGATCTTTCACAGATGATAAGTGGTACTGCTTTGATGACAGTCGTGTCACTGAGGTAATGCTATCTGATATTTCATATTAAAATGACCTGTTTTTGGTTGCTTGATGTCATTGAGCTGTGCTCTTGTGATTTCCTTCAGACGGATGAGAGCAGACTGAAAAGGCAAGTGCCAGTAACATCAGTTCATTTCTAAATCAACTGAGAATGAATGCATATCACATCCCAGAATTAACAGAGTAACTGTAGTGATTGATCTTTTAATTGTAGGTCTCGGGAAGCTTATTTGCTCTTGTACCAGAAACGTGAGTACATTTACAAGTTTGCATCTTAATGAGCGATGGCATTAAAACATGTGACGTAAGCCGGCTGGAAGTGTGTGTGTGCAGCGCATGTGAGTAGTGTTTGTTTTCTTCAGTCGACGGTCCTCCAGCTTCTGAGACGAGGAAGGAAACCCAGAATGGTATGCTTTGAATGCTTTAAACTTCATATTCACCAAACACAAAGTTGTAGGCAGTGACAAAAGCTCAGGAACGAGTGCTCTATAGCGCCACCTTTTGACTAAAGTGAGGAGTTGGTATAATCAACAAACATGGAACGTGTGTGTGTGTGTGTGTGTGTGTGTGTGTATATATACACTAGTGGGTCAAAACCTTTCATCAAAGTTCTCCTAAAACCTAAATGTGTTCTTGTATTAAGACAATTTTGAATTTTTTTTTTTTTTTTTTTGATCCACTTTAAATGTTGACTCTATAAATACACACACACACACACACACACACACACACACACACACACACACACACGTATATATTTAAGAAAAATGTTATGTAATATAAATTCTATGAATCTAAATGTATACATGCAAATATATGTAAACATATGCAAAATATATACTGTATGTGTGAGCGCATATATATATATATATATATATATATATATATATATATATATATATATATATATATATATATATATATATATATATATATATATATATATATATATACACCGTACACACGCATGTAAACTTATTTTGGATGTGATTAATCGTTTGACAGCATACTTGTTTTTGAGCAGCGTAATAAACAGACTGATTTTTGTGCTTCTACAGTTTGGTCAGATGCACAGGTGAACGACGGGAACGAAGAGCCAAAAACCAAAACGGCTGAAACAGAGGTGAACTGATTTATCAATTAACAAATGCAATTTGGTTTCAATTAACATTATTTTTCTGTATTTTCTTTTTTTTTTCTCTGACTTTCTTTATCAGCAGTGTAGCGGAGCTCACAGTACACCACAACTGGAAGGTAAGGATGGAGATATGTGACCCTGCAGCACAGCAGCAGTCATCAGCAGCACAGCTGTATCTGCAGCAATACACAACAATACTTTATATGGGTCAAAATTATCCATTTTCCTTTTATGCCAAAAATCATTAGGATATTAAGTAAAGATCATGTTCCATGAAGATATTTTGTAGATTTCTTACAGTAAATATATCTCAACTTCATTTTTGATTAGTAATATGCATTGCTAAGAACTTCATTTGAACAACTTTAAAGGAGATTTTTCTCAATATTTAGGTGTTTATTTATTTATTTTATTTATTTATTTTTTTTTGCTTTTTGCACCCTCAAATTCTAGATTTTCAAATATTGTTCTATCCTAACAAACCCATACATCAATGGAAAAATTGACCCTTAAGATTGGTTTTGTGCTCCAGGGTCACACATGATAATTGAACATTTTAATTCTTGATTTCATTCTTTCATCCTCGGTTTTATGCCACAGGAAGTTATTTGATTTACTTGCTATATAGGGATATTTCTTTGCAATGAATCAAGAGATTCTGAAGAAACTACAAAAAATCCATTGGGCGTGTTTTTTTTTTTTTTTTTTTTTTTTTTTTTTTTTTTTTTTAAATCAAATTATTAGTTTTTTATTTCCATTTGATTGTTCCTTGCTTGGTAGATATTAGCTGTTTTTGTTTATTAGTGCTGCTATATATATATATATATATATATATATATATATATATATATATATATATAATATATTTTTTCCCAGTTCCTAATAAGATATTAAGCTGTTGATATGCAGCAGTGTTTGAGAAGCTGAGGAATGAATGTTGACATCTGCTCTGGATGTTCCTCAGTGTCTGCTGTGCTGAGAGAAACTGTAGAGCAGAACGATCAGGACAAGAGCCCGTATTACATCAAGAAATCACAAAAAAGAGAATGTGAGATGCATGGAAAAGGAAGAATTGGTAAAAGAAAAAGAGAGAAAAGAAAAAGACATCATCAAGTCTGAATGTAGTTGAGAAGCTTTGTTTGCAGATGTAACGCTGTTAGTGTGCTTAATAAAAGTGAAAACTTTGATATGAAAAGTTGAATATTTCTAACATCTGAATGCATATGTATTCATATTGCAGTGTACAGGAACTGCTGATTTGTTAAATGTTATATAACATCTACTGTGCGATATTTGATTTGAAATGATGTTGAAAATGTGAAATTGCTGACATGCAGTTGAATTATTAATCAGCTGATAGTGACTCACCTGTAATTCTGGATTTAGTGTCTTCTCAATAAAACGCCTTCTTGCATGAAGTACTTCTCTACCTGTTATTTTTTTACAAATGCCAGAAAAAAATGTTCTAGTGAGAAAACCTTTAATAATGGGAAGAGACCGTAGGTGTTTGTTCATATCACTTCTGTCGAATCTCTAGTCACATTAATAGAACAAGGATTCACATTTTCCCCGTTTAAACTCCTGAAGGAAACATGACTAATATTGATTAATCTACTTAATTAAAAAAAATAAATGGACCTGCTAACATTTGCACTCAAAATACTCCTTGATTTAAAAAAAAAACTTGCTATGTGTGCTGTTCGAGTTGTCACAGCGCTTGCATATTGCTCTTTTGATTAGCTTCTATTATTTGGATAAAAGCATCTTTTAAATGCACTGCAAAAAAAGGCTAATCTTAATTTGGTCTTGTTTCCAGTCAAACTATCTGAAAATTCTTAAGATGCATTTTACTTGAGCAAAATGCCACAAGATAATTAGTCTTGGTTCCAGGGGGAATAAACTAGATGAAGTGCATTTTGCTTAAAATTAGTAATGAGCTGCCAGTGCAGTAAGTAAAATATTAAAACCAGTATTTTACTTACCCCACTAGCAGATAACTTAACGTTCTAAACAATTCACTTAATTTGGTTTCTTTCCCCTGGAAACAAGACTAATGATCTTACATTTTGCTTATCTAGTAAATGCATCTTAATTTAAGAATTCCAGATATTTTGACTAGAAACAAGACAAAATACTAAGAGACTTTTGCAGTGTGACTAAATGCAATATATTAAAAGACATTTTAGAGTGATATTAAATCATTCAAAATTGAGAGAATGCAAAACTTTTTTTTTTTTTTGTAAACAAGACATAATTGTAATCACATTGCTTTATATTTCACAGACCAGGGAAGAGGTAGAACCTCTTAGATAGCGTTACTCTGTCTTTGCATGGCATTTGATGTGGATGATTCTCCCCAAAAGGCCCAAGGACCTGTTTGAAAAAAAAAAAAAAAAAGTAAATCAACACATTCTAACAGGAAAGTGTTATTCCATTATTATACACTTGTCCTTGTACTGGACTTAAGATCTGAGCCACGGTTAGTAACATACAGTGAAATACTAAGACCATGATAAACCCCAAGTAGCTCATAGTGACTTTGCCTTTCTGAAAAGCTCCTCGACGTGATCCTCAGGAGCATGCTTATTAAATACTTCCACGAGATCTTGGATGAAGACTGAGCCTATCTGAGGATTCCTGTAGGACACCGTATCTGAATAAAGAAAAGCCAAATAACAAAGTTATATTATTAACTCAATCAATTGAATAATTATTCAGTCATCAGATCCTCCTGTCCACCCTCTCGTCACCAGGATTCCACTTCGCTGGTTTGAATCCCATCTCACTGGCAGGTCATTCAGGGTGGTCTGGGGTGGGGAGGTATCTAAAGCACATCAGCTGGTCACTGGGGTTCCTCAGGGATCGGTTCTGGGACCAATCCTCTTCTCCACATACACTACATCATGGCTTCTTCTACCATTGCTATGCTGATGACACACAGCTCTGTCTCTCTTTTCAAACCTGTCTGATTGCCTCTTCAAGATGAATCGCTTCATGTATTCCCCAATTGTAAGTCGCTTTGGATAAAAGCATCTGCAACATGACTAAAAATGTAAATGCAAATTATTCACTGCTACTATTAGCAATGCATGTTTCCTCATGAAGGTTATACTGTTCTTCGACCATGTAATGCATATTATTTAGTGAAATGTTATATGATTTAGGTGTTTACCGGTAGTGGAGGACCTCAGGCAGCAGAAGTCTCTCTCAAGGTGCTCTTTCTTTGGCATGCTGTCCTGAACATCCACACATCCGTCTTTATCTGTGATGAGACACAAACCATCAGCAGCTGATCAAAAGTCTCAAAAACAGAGCTGAAAACCCAGTTTCAAAGGTGCACTAAGCTTAGACGTCATGCACTATATTTTGTTGTAGTGCTAAAATAATGTGTGATTGCTAATGTTAGTGATACTGTTAGTGTTTTAAGCCAAATCAGTGCTGCCAACTAGTTCTCAGGGGAAGTTGCTAAATGATGCTGTGATGTCATTGCGCGATGATGTCATTACGTAATCACCACGCACAATTGTCACTACATCGAATCTCAGCAAAAAAAAAAATTGTTCAAAGTAATATAACTGCATAATATAATATGCAAACAAATATTCTTAAATACATTGAATTATTTAAAACATTCATTTTTGAACGATTACAAATTTTTGTTTTTTTTTAGCCAGTAAAACTACACATTCTGAACAATTATGGTTTTAAGCAGTGTATTAGTAGTTACAGGTGTTTTACCTGTATTTTTAATTACGCATTGTATTTTCAGGTTACAACGGATAATGTCCTGGAAAATTACTAGTACCTTTTCCATTTTTCTAGATAATTTTTCTTACAGTGTACCAACAAATCACAGGTACAAGCTACTAACAAAGTGCATCATAAACTATTATTCAATTATTATTAAATTAAACAACTTAATTCACGTAATGTGTGTACTGCTATGCATATCTTTGGCTTTCTCATTTTTTTGTCATTAAAATGGTAAATGTGTGCCTTTTTATCGTTTGAGTCACTTATCAAGAGTTGCCAAATAAATGAAAAAAATATCCAAATTTGTTGCTAGGTGCTTCTGGAAGAAAAAGTTGCTAAAGGTAGTCAGCAATTTTGTTGCTAAATTTAGCAACTTTTCAAAGTTGGCAACACCGAGCCAAATATTTGTGGATTGTAAACTCAGCGTTGTTAATTAGGAGTGCTAAACGTACTTTCCTTCATCGGGTAAATCTTGGGAGAGAAGAGGAAAATGGATTCAATAGTATGGGTTCTTAATAACATTTTTACACACAGAGTAATTTAATGAGTGAGAGTCCACGTTGTATTAAAGCAGCAGTCCGTTTCAGCTTCTGTTTAGGTTACCTCGGCTCTTTGAGCTTCTCTTTGAATTCAGGTGTGCACAGCACCAGAGGATCTTCAGGGATCTGCTCAGAATAAGATATGAAATTAAACAAGAATCTTTAGTTTCATAGATCAAACTAAAGTTAGTAATGATTTATCCAGATGGGCGGTGTGTCTGCTGCTCTCTGTACACAGCTGCTGTTGCTGCAGCACAATGCATTATGGGTAGGGCCCTTTCATTTGCTCTGGCAGCTCCAGCAGAAGTTGTAAGTGTGTTTCTTGTTGGCTGTGCAGATGACGCAGTGCACACAGGTTTCTCTCGTCTCGTCTTTCCACAAAGGACAGGCAGCCTGTACACTCCAGAAACAGGGTTTGGACTATTACTGTGTGACAGACTACAGTACTGTACCGAAGCCGTTTACACCACTCAATAAAAATAATAAATAAAAGAATTGCGAGATACAAACTCGCAATTGCGAGAAAGAAAATAAAAAATCAGAAATGCGAGAAAAAAAGTCAGAATTGCGAGTTTAGATGAGGCAATTCTGAGAGAAAAAAAAAAAAGCAACTACCTTTATTTTTTATTCAGTGGCAGAAACGGGCTTCCATAGTATAGTATACTTTAAAAGGGACAGTTCAGCAAAAAATAAAGCACAATAAAAGAGAATGGTGACACTGATGAACGAGTCATTTGATTTTTTGGGAACTTCTGGTTTCTGAAACAGAAATGAGTTCTTAAAGACAGATTACTTTCATACATGGTAACTCTACAGGCATTACACTGTTTCTTTTCTCCTTTGAGAATTTATGGAAGCCCGTTTCTGCCACTGAATAAAGATTTTTTTTTTTTTTATTAAAGTAACCGACTTTATAATCTCAATTTTCTCAAAAAGAAAAAAAAAAAAAAGGGTTCGCAGGTAACTTTAATTAATTAATTTTTTTTAATTCAGTGGCAGAAACAGGGTTCCATACAGACAGGCCAAAAAAAAAAAAAAACATTAAAATCAATTAATTATGTTATGGCAGTCAAAAATAATAATAATAATAATACAGCATAACATTTAAGTTTATTGGGTAAAAGTTCACTCACCAAAATCCCTTCCTGCTGATGATCTTTCTTCAGAATTACCATCTGACTGTTGCAGATGTTTTTCCTGGATGCCTTGATTTCAAAAGAAATAATATCCAAATTTCTGAATTTAAGTAGACTTACTCCCACTAGTCACAATAGTGCACTTCCTGCAAATACTGTATGGAAAAAAACAGAGCCTGCGTCCCAATTGTGCCCACTATCCATCCTAAATTCTGTGTGATATTAGTAATTTTCAATACTATTTAGGGTAGATAGTATGCACAGAGACGCAGGGAGGGTCTCAGTTAAATATGTGCAGTGTCACATGTTTAGTAAGTTGTCACATGACCAGAGCAGAATCTTGAGATGATGACTGCATCAAAGCTCAGTAAAGTATGTTAAAGATATGACAAAGATTTTTGGTCCACGTTATCAATTTTGCACTAAAATGTTGCAATGACAAAATATTGCACTAAAAGTTCAAATGTTACAAATAAGTTACAGTATTGATTTTAAAATCTGATGATGTTACAAAAAAAGTGACAATTTTGAAACATGTTGATGGTTGTATATTATGGTTGCATAATAGTAACCCTAGAATGTGATCAGACTGGTTAAAATAACTGAGCCAAGTGTAAGGGTTTTATACAAAAATATAATTTAATTTAGCTCAAAGGGAATCATTAATGATTTTATAGGGAATTTGAACAGAATCACTGTTTTGCGGCTGATCACTGAGCGATTCACTGAACGAGCCGTATAACATTAATTCTGCCCTGGATATTAAAATCCAAAATATAGTGAAAACACTATTAATAAGCACAGTAACAAGATCGGCAGATTAAGACATTAACTTGTAAGCACAAAACACAAGATACTTCTCTTTTCAATATAAATAAGACTTTATTTATATAAACCTAAGACATAAACTAATCTAACATGAACACACGCATTCACACATTCACACGATGCAGAAAGAGAGAAAGGATGAGTTTAGAGAATGAGAATGTGAAATCCCAAGTTTACAGCAATATGTGCTATTGCATAGACCTGAACAACCATCAATCACTTAATTAACCCTCGCATTGAGTTTCTCAATGAGGCTAATATTTATATTAAATACACCAGCTCAGTTATAATCTGGAGTTTGTACTTGCGTTGCCTTTGTGTTACAGGGATTCCCTTTTGTCTTCGTCGTCATTGCAGGAAAGGGGTTTTCCCGAGTTGGTGATTGGCTGGAAGTTCAGTAGTCTTTGAAGTGAGGTCTTGGGAAGCCAATGGTTGGGCCGTTGGCTGAGGATGGTCTTGGAGTCCGTTTCTGGTTGAAGTTTGAAGCGGGTGCAGTCGCTGGACTTTGCGGCAAACTTAACTTTTGAACACGAGACTCAACGGAAAGAAAAGAAACTAAAGTAAAAGAATAAAATGAGTAACGAGACTAGGTGGTTTTTCTTCTCATCGTGGTGTTAAGTAGCAACTGGCCTGTAGGCCAGAGCACGCTCAAAGAGCGCTAAAACAGCGTCAAAACGCTGTGGCGAGAAGAAGAAGGGTAGAAGGGAAGAGAAGAGGGGGCTTAGAGAGACAAAAAGAGAGAGATTTGATGGTGTCCTGAGTTCTTAAACTCGGCTTTGGGACACATCCCATTTGGTGTTTTGACCAATTAGATAGGCTATTGTCTTAGCTAGGGTTGTTCCTTCCATCATAAATCAGCCTGTTATCAGTCACATGGTCTGAATTTTACACACTCTTGCAAAGTATACTTTTGGACATGATTTCTATAACCAGAATATGATACATTTGACACAGAATTAATTGAAAGAAACATTTCAAGCTAGAAATGTCAAACTCATACATACCAAACACGACTAACCTTAAAGTCATTCAATAGTTATTAGAAAGACATACATAATATGTGCTTAAAACATGATAGTCTAATATGTGATTACATACATAATATAGTGTTATGCCTAGAGATGTCCTTTTAAGATGATTTTATGTGCTTATGAAAAAGAAAGTCTCTGTATACTTCTGTGGAGACCAAAAGAAATGTTCTTTGGCCAGAGGAATTTCAGTCTGGTTCTTTGTCTTGTATGTGTGGGGGAGAAGTCAATCTGAAGAAGCTTGTGATTTCTCTCGTGGAACGCCATGTGATGGCCATCTCTTTGACCATTAATCTTGACTATTTACCCCAAATTTGATGATCTCCTTCCTGCGTAGAACACTTATCAATAAGTGTTCTTTTGTCTTAATGTTGCGAGCTGTTCTGTGAAAGAGGCTTTTTGGTTAGGCTTGCTCCAGAAGTCAGAGATAGGAATCTTTACGACGTTGTCCGGTTCTCCTGGGATTTCAGCTCCTCATGTTTCGATCTTCTGATCGAATCTTAGTTTTGTCTGACTCGTTCTGACGCTACACAAGATATATAATAAATTTTATGACTGCAGAAATATGTTAATTCAGTACACACATTATCCCGCCGTCACAACTGTAAACAAAACACAATTTCACACTTTTCCAAAAATAAATAAATAAATAAAATAATTGTAAAAAATAATTGATTATTTCAAAGGGTAACTAATGACACATCATTTGGATATTTTCATGTCTGGGTTAATGTTCAAATCAAACAGCAAAAGGTGTTAAATAAAGTTAAACGTTAAATAAAACTGCTGTATTTGAGGAACGAGTTCATTCGTATCTCTATCGTATTCGTCTCATGGTTTGATAGTGAAAAGTCTAAATGTCAAACAAATGGAGAAAAAAGGGAATATCAAAGACTTAATATGTTTTTGAAGATATTGGTCACAGAGTTGTCACTTGCTTCGGCCATTTTTTGACAAAACTTCACATCTGCAAAGCTATGACTGACTCACGAGCTTCAGCACTGATATATATATATAAGTGGAAACAAACCCACGTGACTTTATGTGGCCAATCGCGTTCACGTTTGGCGACAGCTGCTGATCAAAACCAGAGCCTTAGAGAGACACCTAGATGCTCGATAAAGTAGGGCATCCAACCCCGCCCACATCTACATGTGACATCAGAAGCCACGCCCACATTCAAGTGTAACGTTAGAAGCCACGCCCCTGTCCCATACATCACCTTGTGATTCCCGGAAGTATGTCGAACCAATTTACTGCATCAAAAATATTGTCTTTCGTTTTATTAATACATGTTTTCTTATTTTGGTAAAGGATGATTGGGCTAAAATGGCACAACTTAAATCTAATAGCCTATATTTAATATGCCTGATGTACGGAGATGATTTCGTCATCAAAACAGCCTGTAAAACTGATTATAAATTAGGCTAATTGTGATAAAAAACCTTATTCATTCATGTAATGAGATAAATTCACATGTATCACGATCGATTTTGACCTACCAAAGACAAATTTTAAATGTATCAAATTTTTAAAGGAGACAATTAGATTTTGTTATTGTAAAAAAGACATATTTTCATTCATTTATAATTGTGATTTAATTTTACATACACTGTAAAATTGAGGAAACCCGTTGCCTTAAAGTTATTAAGTAAATAATAATTAAACAAAAAAAAAAGTTAACAACTTAATTTTTTAAATTATTATTTACTTAATAACTTTAAGGTAACGGTTTTACTCAATTTTTTTTAAGTTAACTCAACTTATCACTTTTTACAGTGTAGATGTGTTATAATTTGTTATAATTTGAATGATATGATTGACAGTTCTCCATATGCAGCAGGCTACACAACAGAGACTGCTTGCTTTCATAGATTATATAAGAAACATGACTTTGACCTTCAGGCCTTGTTCATCAACACAGCTCCTCCGGATACTGAAACATGAATAAAAAGACACCTCTCGCTTCATCTGATTCTCCCTTTGATGGCATTCTGTTGATCTGAATAGCTCACGGTGACTCTGTGTCCAGCTGGACCTGAACTGAATGGAGGCGTACGCAAACAGAGCATCAGATTACAGCGTTTCTTCTGGAGAACGGGTTAAAGTCAGACACACCCGGATCACACAGCATCACGTGATTTACCCAGAAAACACTGACGGGAGTGTTTGAGTCTTGCATGTGTGTGTCATGATTCTCCAAACATGTCCGTCAGATCTCAGCATGTGCTCTAGTTAATCTGATCAGGATTAGTTTAGGGACTAGTTTAAGGTGGCAGAGCTGCATATGCTGTGTGTTCGACCGAGCGACCTCATTTCACCTGTTTATGAAACGAGTCGTGGAAACAGTGTGAGGTGGATAATACGCTCCAGTGCTGATCAAAATAGGCCGGTAAACATGCAACAAGCCTGCGCTGCTTAAATAACCCTCTCATTTCCTTCCCGCAGTAGATTTACATCACAAAACATCCTCAAAGGCAGCAAGTGGAAAGGCTTTGGAAACAGTGAGCGTGAGTCTGCGTTCTTGGAACAATCAAACGTCACGGATGGACAAGAAGCGGGTCTGAGCTTAATCCACTCCATTCAGCGACCGGATCAGCAGGATTTACTACAGGACAGTACAGCAGCGCTGGACACAAATCTGCCCAGAACATACTCTAAATATATGTTACAGACAGTGGAACTCAATTATATATATTCTTGAAAATCCACTGTTTTTTTAGTATCATTGAGATGCTCTTATAATTTTTAATATTTTGAATTCGATTTTATTTTTATAATTAATTTTAGTTATTTTTATATCGTTAAACTAAATGAAAATGAGAAATACTGCCTATAAAAGTAGCTGAAATAGTTTAAAAAAAAAATATATATATATTTTATATTTCAAATGACTTTTTTTTCCCGTTTTCGTTAACCATAATAACTCTGATGTGAATGTGTTTCTTGAACTGAAATATATGGAGAGCAAAATATATTTTTAAATGCTTATAAAAATGTACATTTATATATTTATATTCTTAGAATAGAATAAAAATACACTAAAAAATGGGAAAAAATAGGCTATAAATTGATTAAAAAAAATATATTTACATAAATATATTTTAACAAATATATATTCTGTGTATATTTTAAAAATGCATTTTTTGTCCTTTTTTTGCCATATGAGTTAAACCGACAGTGTGTGTCTGTATATAATTAGTTTCATCATAAAAATAATTTCTGAGGACAGTTATTCAAGTAGTAAACCTATATAAACAATAATAATAATATTACAAATGCATGTCCTTTTTAATGTCATTTTTCAACATTTTAAAACTTTGATTTGTCATGTCAGTATGAGTCTTTTGGACGCTTCTGTATATTGAAAGATTACCATACTCTGTAAAGGTGCTTAAAGTAACAGCTACATGGTCCGTGTTTTGGTAGTGAACTCTTTTACACACGCAGGAGCTGTTTACAAACTCGCTATATGATCCTAATTAAAGACAGGCTCAGACAAGAGCCTCTAATTACCGCTTCTCATAATTCTGGTAAAACATTGCGTGATAAAGAGGCGTGGCCTTTACGCGCAAACCCCGCCCCTCGGTTTGACTGACGTGCGAACGATTGCGTGCGGAGGGGCGTGGACTCGGCGCTCGTAGTCCCGCCCCCTCAGCTTGATGGACGTGTGCCCTTGAGCTCTCTGGAGAAATTAATCGCAAAGTGTTCGCTATGGATGACGCGTCCAAACGCGCGCTGCAAGCAGAAGTCGGCGCGCTGCTGAGCTCGGTGTCCGTGTGATTACCGGATTATCGCTGTCCCGCGGGAGAACGGAACGGAACGCAACGCAACGCAACGCAACGGGCCATTGCTGTGGCGGCGTGGGAAAA
The DNA here is from genome assembly GCA_036784905.1 of Acrossocheilus fasciatus. Taxonomy (NCBI): domain Eukaryota; kingdom Metazoa; phylum Chordata; class Actinopteri; order Cypriniformes; family Cyprinidae; genus Acrossocheilus; species Acrossocheilus fasciatus. The sequence continues at coordinate 592,686 of CM071938.1, read as the reverse complement.
GTTTCTCTTACGTGACGCGCAGTCGCGTCGCGTCCGGAATAATCGGCGTCCATGCAGCAACGCGGAGCGGCTATGATTGTGAATGGAGTCGCGGAGCTCTGAGGTCTGATCATGGAGCAGCGCAACGGGACGCGACGCTCCAACCCGCCGCAGCTGCGCATCAACGCGCCGAGCACCGCGCGAGAGAGAGCGGCCAGGTAGCGCACTGCACACTACACACTACACACTACACACTACACACTACACTAACTATACAACACACTAACTATACAACACACTAACTATACAACACTCGCCCTCACAGCTCTTAGAGCTAGTGTTCTCTGAATAACCCAATACACTTCATACTAAATATTACTTATGAAGCCCTTTTTTTAATTTGATGGAATTAAATATCAAGAATAGAAACACACACACACACACACACACACACACACACACACACACACACACACACACACACACAGGTGTCAGTTTTCCCAGGTGTGTCCTGATGACACAGATCTTTGTTCAGGCTCTTTAAAAGTCTTAATTCGTCTTAAAAAAGGTCTTAAAAAGTCACGTATTACATGTTGAATGTATTGCAAAATTTGAATATCGTTTTTTCCAGCACAAATTCAAATCAAAATACATTTGCTTGAAATGCAAAATGAAGTCTTGTTTTCTGAAAAACAAGACGAGAAGAAATGTCTGCGGGAATAATATTTGAATAGCAGACATTTCTTCCTGTTTTAATCATACTGTAAACTCATTACATTTTGATGATGCTTTTTCAAAAATAAACAAATAAAAATTTTATATCATACAATTGATATTTAAATTAAATATGTTTAACTATATATTTATATAAATTTATATTTAACACACACACATATATATATAAATAAATAAATAAATAATTATGTAATTAAATATAGCATAACAATATATAAATAATATTATAATTATTAATAATATTAATTCTAAATGTATATTATAGTGTTGTATTTATAATGAGGTGTTGGTAACTCATTTGCAGACATGTACAGGATGTATGGTGTTCTGTTCAGTTTATTTCTTCTGAACTTGCTCTTAAATCAGCCGTCTCAGCCCTGTTTGCTGGACGGTTAGTGTTGTGTTCAGCTGGTCAGCGGGTCAGCTCGTGGTAGATCTGTAAACGTGGCCTCAGGGCTGAGATTCTTTCTGGAGTCACATGACTCGCTCACCTGAGCACACACCTGAGGAGCCGCTGGAGGTCTCGTGTCTTGTGTTTCAGTGTGGATCCGTACGGCTTCGAGCGCTCCGATGATTTCGACTACGAGTCCTACGAGGAGCTGATGTCCGAGTATCTGGCCGTTCTCACCAGGAGGTCCATCAAGTGGTCCAAGCTTCTGCAGGGGAAGCGGCGAGTGGACCGGAACCTGAAGGGTGTGTTTGTGCACCATCACTGTTCTTCTTCATCATCATCATCATCAATCAAAATTTTGTTTTTATGTTCCACAACAAGAAGAAAGTCATTGTGGAATTCAATTCAGTTCAAATTATATATACATATTTTTTTATATAAAGTTGTGGATTTACTTTTAATATATAATTTATATGTAACAATTATTATTATTTTTTATAAATAATATATTACCTTATTTATTATTATTAATATTATTAAATACTACTAAATATATATATAAAAATTGCATTTATAATATATTTTAATATATTTAAAATATATTAAATTACATTATATATATATATATATATATATATATATATATATAGAAAATAGATTAAAATAGGTAAAATAAAAAAACGTGGAATTACATTTAATATATAATTTATATAGTACAATTTTATAAATTCTTTATATATTCAAAAAATGTAAAAATTCTTTATGTATATTATCTTATTATTATTAAATACTGCTTCCTATAATATTTTTTAAAATATATTAAAATTACATTTAATATACAATTTATATATTACAATGTTAAAAATTATTTATATAAATATCATATTATCTTATTAATAGTTTTTTTACTATATTATTATAGTTGAACTATAAAGTTGTGGAATTACATCTAATATAGTAATTATATATTACTATATTACATATTACAATATTTATATGTCATATCTTAGTATTATTAATAAATACTACTGTTTTTAAAAGTTGTACATTTACACACCGTCGTCGATGACCTTTGAGTTCCGCAGAACTAGTGAGCACTGCTGCGAGGAGTGACTGTAAATTTGTCATCTTTCTTTCTTCTTGCTGTCATAATGAATATTAATTCAGTCTTTTGATTCTGAGAAATGTAAATACAGAAATGTAAACAGGTCTGTCCTGCAGTACTGCAGCTGATGGTTATTCTTGTTTGTGTTATTCATATGGTGTTTCTGTGTCCCTGTGTGTGTGTCTGCGTGTGGGTTGCACGTATGCGTGTGTGTGTGTGTGTGTGTGTCTCTTTGTGCGTCTGTGTGTGTGTGTGTCTGCAGTCAAGCGGTACGTACGTAAGGGCGTTCCAAACGAGCATCGTCCGCTGGTGTGGATGACAGCGAGCGGAGCGCAGGAGCGTCTGGAGAGGAACCCCGGCTACTATCAGTCTCTGCTGGACGCTCAACACGACCCCAGACTAGTGGAGACCATCCGCACCGGTCAGACCTCACACACACACACACACACACACACACACACACACACACACACACACACACACACACACACACACACACACACACACACACATCACACACACACAATAAATTCTTTTTAAATATCCACTTTTTAACCACAAATGTTGGGCTTACTCTAGCGTAATCCTGTTGGAAAGGTCATTTGTACTTCGTTTAAAAACTCCATCTCATTTTCTCCTGCAACTTTAAAATCGTTTGACATCGTTGTTTCACCTTTTTTGTGAAGGGCAATGACTTTTTTGCGTGTTCACTGGGTTGCCTAATAAAGACACGCATGCGCATCGCAGAGCTAATGCTAGCGCAGCATTTATAGTTAAAAAGTGTAGAAATATAATTTAAGTAAATGACCGATAGTTCCACGAGATAAGATTTGAAGCTGCATTGAAACTGTATTTTTGACATTGAAATCGTTGGCCACCGCTGAAGTCCACTATATGGAGAAAAATCCTGGAATGTTTTCCTCAAAAACTTGATTTCTTTGCGACTGAATAAAGAAAGACATGAACATCTTTGATGACATGGGAGTGAGTAAATTATCAGGAAATTTTTATTCTGGAAGTGGACTTCTCCTTTAAGTGCTTGTTTTATTGCACTTTATCTTTCTGTGTCTGTAGATTAGTCAGCTGATGTATGTTAGTTATAACGTTTACTCTGTATTGTGTGATTTTTTGCAGATCTGCACAGAACTTTCCCGGATAACATTCACTTCCGTAAGTCGGCGAATCCATGTTTGCAGAAGGAGCTGTTTAACGTGCTGCTGGCGTACGGAGAGCACAATAAAGCAGTCGGTTACTGTCAGGTACGGTCACATGATCACACACCTGAACACTAAACACAATGCTGCTTCAGGGTCATTCATACAGAGTGTGAATCAGTCGCTTTCTGGGGAATCAGTCGCGTTCTGGGGAATCAGTCGCATTCTGGGGAATCAGTCGCGTTCTGGGGAATCAGTCGCTTTCTGGGGAATCAGTCGCGTTCTGGGGAATCAGTCGCGCCCCGGGGAATCAGTCGCTTTCTGGGGAATCAGTCGCTTTCTGGGGAATCAGTCGCGTTCTGGGGAATCAGTCGCTTTCTGGGGAATCAGTCGCGTTCTGGGGAATCAGTCGCGTTCTGGGGAATCAGTCGCGTTCTGGGGAATCAGTCGCTTTCTGGGGAATCAGTCGCTTTCTGGGGAATCAGTCGCGTTCTGGGGAATCAGTCGCGCCCCGGGGAATCAGTCGCGCCCCGGGGAATCAGTCGCGTTCTGGGGAATCAGTCGCTTTCTGGGGAATCAGTCGCTTTCTGGGGAATCAGTCGCGTTCTGGGGAATCAGTCGCTTTCTGGGGAATCAGTCGCGTTCTGGGGAATCAGTCGCGTTCTGGGGAATCAGTCGCGTTCTGGGGAATCAGTCGCGCCCCGGGGAATCAGTCGCGCTCCGGGGAATCAGTCGCGCTCTGGGGAATCAGTCGCGTTCTGGGGAATCAGTCGCGTTCTGGGGAATCAGTCGCTTTCTGGGGAATCAGTCGCGCCCCGGGGAATCAGTCGCTTTCTGGGGAATCAGTCGCTTTCTGGGGAATCAGTCGCTTTCTGGGGAATCAGTCGCTTTCTGGGGAATCAGTCGCGTTCTGGGGAATCAGTCGCGTTCTGGGGAATCAGTCTCACCCCGGGGAATCAGTCGCGTTCTGGGGAATCAGTCGCGTTCTGGGGAATCAGTCGCGTTCTGGGGAATCAGTCGCTTTCTGGGGAATCAGTCGCGTTCTGGGGAATCAGTCGCGTTCTGGGGAATCAGTCGCGTTCTGGGGAATCAGTCGCGCCCCGGGGAATCAGTCGCGTTCTGGGGAATCAGTCGCGCCCCGGGGAATCAGTCGCGTTCTGGGGAATCAGTCGCGTTCTGGGGAATCAGTCGCGTTCTGGGGAATCAGTCGCGTTCTGGGGAATCAGTCGCTTTCTGGGGAATCAGTCGCGTTCTGGGGAATCAGTCTCACCCCGGGGAATCAGTCGCGTTCTGGGGAATCAGTCGCGTTCTGGGGAATCAGTCGCGTTCTGGGGAATCAGTCGCGTTCTGGGGAATCAGTCGCTTTCTGGGGAATCAGTCGCTTTCTGGGGAATCAGTCGCGTTCTGGGGAATCAGTCGCTTTCTGGGGAATCAGTCGCGTTCTGGGGAATCAGTCGCGCCCCGGGGAATCAGTCGCGTTCTGGGGAATCAGTCGCGTTCTGGGGAATCAGTCGCTTTCTGGGGAATCAGTCGCTTTCTGGGGAATCAGTCGCGTTCTGGGGAATCAGTCGCTTTCTGGGGAATCAGTCGCGTTCTGGGGAATCAGTCGCTTTCTGGGGAATCAGTCGCTTTCTGGGGAATCAGTCGCGTTCTGGGGAATCAGTCGCTTTCTGGGGAATCAGTCGCGTTCTGGGGAATCAGTCGCGTTCTGGGGAATCAGTCGCTTTCTGGGGAATCAGTCGCGTTCTGGGGAATCAGTCGCGTTCTGGGGAATCAGTCGCGCCCCGGGGAATCAGTCGCGTTCTGGGGAATCAGTCGCGTTCTGGGGAATCAGTCGCGTTCTGGGGAATCAGTCGCGTTCTGGGGAATCAGTCGCTTTCTGGGGAATCAGTCGCGTTCTGGGGAATCAGTCGCGTTCTGGGGAATCAGTCTCACCCCGGGGAATCAGTCGCTTTCTGGGGAATCAGTCGCGTTCTGGGGAATCAGTCGCGTTCTGGGGAATCAGTCGCGTTCTGGGGAATCAGTCGCTTTCTGGGGAATCAGTCACGTTCTGGGGAATCAGTCGCGTTCTGGGGAATCAGTCTCACCCCGGGGAATCAGTCGCGTTCTGGGGAATCAGTCGCGTTCTGGGGAATCAGTCGCTTTCTGGGGAATCAGTCGCGCCCCGGGGAATCAGTCGCTTTCTGGGGAATCAGTCGCTTTCTGAGGAATCAGTCTCGTTCTGGGGAATCAGTCACGTTCTGGGGAATCAGTCACGTTCTGGGGAATCAGTCGCGTTCTGGGGAATCAGTCGCGTTCTGGGGAATCAGTCGCTTTCTGGGGAATCAGTCTCGTTCTGGGGAATCAGTCGCTTTCTGGGGAATCAGTCGCGCCCCGGGGAATCAGTCGCTTTCTGGGGAATCAGTCGCGTTCTGGGGAATCAGTCGCTTTCTGGGGAATCAGTCGCGTTCTGGGGAATCAGTCGCGCCCCGGGGAATCAGTCGCGTTCTGGGGAATCAGTCGCGTTCTGGGGAATCAGTCGCTTTCTGGGGAATCAGTCGCTTTCTGGGGAATCAGTCGCGTTCTGGGGAATCAGTCGCTTTCTGGGGAATCAGTCGCGTTCTGGGGAATCAGTCGCTTTCTGGGGAATCAGTCGCTTTCTGGGGAATCAGTCGCGTTCTGGGGAATCAGTCGCTTTCTGGGGAATCAGTCGCGTTCTGGGGAATCAGTCGCGTTCTGGGGAATCAGTCGCTTTCTGGGGAATCAGTCGCGTTCTGGGGAATCAGTCGCGTTCTGGGGAATCAGTCGCGCCCCGGGGAATCAGTCGCGTTCTGGGGAATCAGTCGCGTTCTGGGGAATCAGTCGCGTTCTGGGGAATCAGTCGCGTTCTGGGGAATCAGTCGCTTTCTGGGGAATCAGTCGCGTTCTGGGGAATCAGTCGCGTTCTGGGGAATCAGTCTCACCCCGGGGAATCAGTCGCGTTCTGGGGAATCAGTCGCGTTCTGGGGAATCAGTCGCTTTCTGGGGAATCAGTCGCGCCCCGGGGAATCAGTCGCTTTCTGGGGAATCAGTCGCTTTCTGAGGAATCAGTCTCGTTCTGGGGAATCAGTCACGTTCTGGGGAATCAGTCGCGTTCTGGGGAATCAGTCGCGTTCTGGGGAATCAGTCGCTTTCTGGGGAATCAGTCTCGTTCTGGGGAATCAGTCGCTTTCTGGGGAATCAGTCGCGCCCCGGGGAATCAGTCGCTTTCTGGGGAATCAGTCGCGCCCCGGGGAATCAGTCGCTTTCTGGGGAATCAGTCGCTTTCTGGGGAATCAGTCGCGCCCCGGGGAATCAGTCGCGCCCCGGGGAATCAGTCGCGCCCCGGGGAATCAGTCGCGCCCAGGGGAATCAGTCGCGCCCAGGGGAATCAGTCGCGCCCAGGGGAATCAGTCGCGCCCAGGGGAATCAGTCGCGTTCTGGGGAATCAGTCGCTTTCTGGGGAATCAGTTGCGCCCAGGGGAATCAGTCGCTTTCTGGGGAATCAGTCTCGTTCTGGGGAATCAGTCTCGTTCTGGGGAATCAGTCGCGCCCCGGGGAATCAGTCGCGCCCCGGGGAATCAGTCGCGCCCCGGGGAATCAGTCGAGTTCAGGGGAATCAGTCGAGTTCAGGGAATTAGTCGTGTTCCGGGGAATCAGTGAATCAGTCAAGTTCAGATCAGTGCCTGATGGGATACATAGAGCTGGTGTCTATCCATGTTCTCATAAAGTCAAGTTATTGTTTCAGTTTGTTTATCCAGTGTAAAATTTGCACAGTATTTCCAATGCAAATAACTGAGTGACTGAGTGGGTGGAAACACATGTCAGTATGACGGAGTGTTTCTGACGCTCTCTCTCTCTCAGGGAATGAACTTCATCGCAGGATATCTGCTCATCATCAGTAAAGACGAGGAGACGTCGTTCTGGCTGATGGAGGCGCTGCTGGACAGAATCCTGCCAGGTGTGTTTCTGTTTCATCCTGATCACCTACCAGTGCTTACTCATGTGAACAGAGTCTCACACACACACACACACACACACACACACACACACACACACACACACACACACACACACACACACACACACACACACTCATTAGAGGTCACGGAGTGTGTGTGTGACATGAGCAGATGTATTCTGAGCTCACTTCTATGAATAAACTCAGCTCAGGTCACATGGTCTGATCCTACAGCACTGCACTTCCTGTTCCTGCTAAAGCTCAGATCCACATCTGACAGATGATCATCATCAAACATTAATGCTGTCTGTGTGTGTGTATGTGTGTGTTTATTTTGCTTGTTTTCAATTGTTTGAACAACAGAGTGTGACTGGGAGCATTGAAATATTAAACTTCAGTAATTAAACTTTTTTTTAATTTTATGATTCTATAAGAATCTGATTCTGTATGTTCTTCTTATTGACAGTAAAAAATATATTTTTTATACAATTAAATAAAGCAATATAAAATGTTGTTTTTAACATTACATTTAAATTTTTTAATATGATTATTGTTTTGTTTTTTGCATTATAATTGTTAATTTTTTTTAACAGTTGAATCTTTTTTTTATTTAGCATTTTAGTTGTTAATTATCCTTAATTAAAAAATAATAGCATTTTAAGTTATTGCTAACATAATAAATTTTTAGCTTTTCAAGTTTTAATAATTCATAATTTTTGTGTTTTTAGGATTTTAACAAAGTTTTATTTTAATACAATAAAATTTGTATTTTTAGCATTTTTTAAAAAGTATTTTAATATAGTGAATTTGTTTTTAGCATTTAAGCTGTAATTATTTTTAATACACAAATAATATTTTGTGATTTTAGCATTTTAATTAAATATTGTATTTTTAGCATTCTAATTAAATATTTGCGTTTTTTGGCATTTGAATTAAGTTTTAATTAATTCTAATACACTTAACTAATAAAATATATATTTTTTTACTTTTAATATATATTTATTAAGTCATAAGCAGCACAGCTATATTTTTAGCAATAGCCAACAATACATTGTACATTTCTCTTTTATGCCAAAAATCATTAGGATATTAAGTAAAGATCATGTTCCATGAAGATATTTAGTAAGTTTCCTACCGTAAATATATCAAAACTTCATTTTTGATTAGTAATATGCATTGCTAAGAACTTCATTTGAACAACTTTAAAGGTGATTTTCTCAATATTTAGATTTTTTTGCACCCTCAGATTCCAGATTTTCTAATAGTTGTATCTCAGACAAATATTGTCCAACAAACCATACATCAATGGAAAGATTATTTATTCATGATGTATAAATCTCAATTTCAAAAAATTGACACTTAAGACTGGTTTTGTGGTCCAGGGTCACACACACCTATATATATATATATATTTACAGTTTTAATTAGCTTTATGTTTTGATTTATTAATAATTAAATAATTTAAAAAGTCTTCGTGAGGCCCTGGTTGAGAATCACCGGTTTAGATGCTCCTTCACAAACTACCCTTGAAGCAGATTCACACTCAGTCTGTAGTGAAGCGTCTGTGACCTCTGACCTCCTCAGATTACTACACCCCGGCCATGCTGGGTCTGAAGGTGGATCAGGAGGTTCTGGGAGAGCTGGTCCGGCTCAAGGTTCCGGCGGTCTGGAGGCTCCTGCAGGATCACGGTGTCATGTGGACTCTCGTGGTCTCGCGCTGGTTCATCTGCCTCTTCATCGACGTTCTGCCGGTGGAGGTGTGACCCTTTGCTCACAACACTGCTACAACACTGACTGTTTCTAGTCAAAATATCTCAGATGCATTCACTTGATCCGCAAAATGACGTGAGATATTCAGTCTTGTTTCCAGGGGATTTTTCCAAGAATTTTGAGATATTTTGACTAGAAACAAGACAAACATACCGAGCAAGACGAGGCTGTTTAGCAGTGTCCTGACGCTGTCTGTGCTCCTCAGACGGTTCTGCGGATCTGGGACTGTCTGTTCTACGAGGGATCTAAGATCCTGTTCCGTGTGGCTCTGACGCTGATCCACCATCATCAGGACGAGATCCTGCAGGCGCAAAACCTGCCAGACGTCTGCGAGCGCTTCAAACGCATCACCAGAGGAGCCTTCGTGGAGGACTGCCACGCGTTCATGCAGGTACAGCACACCTGTCCACTTCCTGTTCCTGGAGATCTAACTTCCTGCTGAGGTCGGACACCTGGAGACCTCCGGGAGCCGGTCTGGAACTCGACTTTTAATGTCTTTGAAAGAGTCTCTTCTGCTTACAGAGGCTGCATTTATTAGAAACATTTCTGATTATTATCAATGTTGAAAACCGTTAATATTTTTGTGGAAACTGTGATGCTTTTTATTTTTCAGGATTCACAGATGAGTAGAAAGTTCAAAAGTACAGCATTTATTTGAAATAGTATGCACAATATGCACTACAATTCAATTTTATTCATCGAGGATGCATTAAAATGATCAAAAGTACCAGAAAAGGCATTTATAATGTAACAAATGTTTTCAACATTGATAATAATCAGAAATGTTTCTTGAGCAGCAAATCAGTATATTATTATGATTATTTCTGAAGATCATGTGACACTGAAGACTGGAGGAATGATGCTGAAAATACTGCGCTGCATCACAGAAATAAATTACAGTTTAACACATTCACATAGAAAATATTTCACAATTTTTACTGCATTTTTGATCTAATAAAGCAGCCTCTGAGCAGAAGAGACTCTTTCAGAAACATTAAAAATCTTACAGACCCCAAGTGTTTGAATGGCAGGGTGGTTTCTTTCTAAGTGCCCCTATTATGGGTTATGAAAAGTTCATATTTTGGTTTCGGGATCCCCAGCAACAGGTTAACATGCATGCATCAAAAAAACACCTCGACTCGAGAAGGTCGACTCTTTCTTTTGAGAGATAATAACTTTATACACGGTGCACTTTCAGATTTCAGAGCTGCTACACAAAGCTCATCTTCAGAAATACATAATAGGGGCACTTTAAACTCATCTGAGCGCTTGAACTGAAGTCTTCTTCTTCTTCTGCTCGTCTCAGAGGATCTTCCAGGAGCCCGGGAGTCTCTCCAGGTCCACGGTCACTAAACTGCGTCAGAGCTGCCGCGCTCGGATCACGGCCGGAGAGTCCTGACGCTCAAACATTCCCTCTGATCGTGTGCTCACTCAGACTCTCTCATAAAGACGTATTTTCTTACATTTGTAGATGTAGATGTAGAAGAATCCCAGATGCTGGACTCGATGTCTTTAATACTTCCTCTTCTTAGTTTAAGACCAATAATACTGTGACTTGCAGCTCTTCCAGACTGATGTGTGTTTGAGCACGAGCACCATCTGCTCCAACCCTACCACTCACTTCCATTAAAGCTAAATAGTCGAGAAATACATTTATATAAGCATAGCTGATATTTGTTTACAAAACTAATTTAAATAATTTATGCAAACGCCTTTGACAAAAATAAAAAATCATCATAAACTCAGTGTCCAAACAGTGTTGTTATTGTTAACTGGAACTATTTTTTTTTTTTAGCTTTTTTTGTTTTATTTTTAAAAGTTAAATTTAGTTTTTAGCATTTTATGTTTTAATATAAATATGCAAAATGCTAAAAACAAGAAAATAAATGTTAATTATATCAAAGATAATTAAAACTTAAAATGCTCAAACAAAATTGTAATTTTTAATTTGAACTATTAGAATAAATTTTGTTAACTGAAAATTAGTAATAGATTAAAAAACTAAAACAAATGTTGATTAGTGTTATGATGAATGTTGTAAATTACTAAAATAAAACTAAAGCTATATATTTCTGAAGATCATGTGACGCTGAAGACTGGAGTAATGAAGCTGAAAATACAGCTGCGCATCACAGAAATACATTATAAATTAATATACATTAAAACAGAAAAGCATTATTTTTATTTGTAATAATTTCACAATATAACTTTTTTTTTTCTGATCATAATAGACTTCTTTAAAAAACATTAAAAATCTTACTGATCCCAAACTTTTAAACAGCAGTGTATGTACGAACAAACTTAAAAACAAACAAAATTGAAAAAGAAAAATACTAAAATATGAAAAACTATTATAGTATATAAATAATACTAAAATGATAGTAAATCTAGAATCATAAATGCTCTGGACAGATGCCGCTGCTCATGATAACGAGTGTTGTTTTCATTAATGAAACACTGACGAGTGGAAGTCATTATTTATTTATTAACCTCAAACCCTGAAGCATAAAAATAACCAAACATTCACTACAAAAATAACAGAGCGCAGCAGAAACCAGCCGACGTCAGTGACACAAGCAGTCATGTGACCCGACAACATGCATGTGACCCCACGAGACATGACCGTGTGCTTCATCATCATCATCATCATCACGGTGTCAGGAAGCTGCTGCTGATGATGATGAAGACGTCACTGACATGCACTTTAAATGTTTTAGAAGAGCACAAGATTCATTCATTCATTCATTTCCCTTTTCACTCGAGCAACAAACTGAACCTTCATCACCATCATCATCAGTTTTTAGGGTTCATGTTCACACAGAATCACTGCATCGGTGTCTTTCTCAGCATCTCACTCATGAAACGCTGCTGAAAGTTTAATTCAGATTTGAACAAACGAGTTCTGTGTGAACGGCCCTAACAGCTGCTGGTGTGTGTGTGTGTGTGGAGGATCATGGGTAATTCACCAGCAGCACCATTCAGGTTTCATGATCCAAGAAACAATAAGAACAAACATTAATTATTTACATCAGGTGTCATTTAATGCCAGCAACACACACACACACACAGAGGGAGAGCGTAATGGTTTTTACACCGAGCTAATCATATTTCCTATACCTACATGTGATAACAAAAGTTTTGCTTTTTTTTATATTTTTTTTTATATTGTAAATAAAAATAGTTTAGTATTTTTATTTAGCCATTTGAATTATGGGGCATGATGGGGACTGGAAACCAACACACACACGCACACACGCGCACACACAAGTAAATGAGCGGATGTCGTAAACTTATTTTTACATAAAGCCAATTAAAATCAGTACAAACATTGAGCATTTTAGAATAAAAAGAACATAATAATGAACATTAGAATAACACAAAAAAAAAAAAAAAAAAAAAAAAAAAAAAAGACTTGAGTGATTTGGATGAGGACGTCCGTGAGTGAAGGTTTGTCCAGTTTGTGCTGAACGTCTGGACTCAAACAACCATCATCACACACACAAACACACACATTCAAAACGGCTTTCAACTGATACACACACACACACACACACCTCTGACCTCACAGTGCAGAAACACACACCTCTCTGACCTCACATCACACACACACACACCCCCCTCTGACCTCATATCACACACACATCTGACCTCACAGTGCAGAAACACACACACCTCTGACCTTACAGTACATACACTGACCATTGCACCTGACCTCACAGCGAACACACACACACACACACACACACACACACACACACACACACACACACACACACACACACTCCCTCCAGTGCGTGCAGCTGCAGTGGATCGCAGCGCAGACGGAGGAGGAGGATGATGAAGAGGATCAGATGGTCTGGTATCCGGCGTGTGTCCGCTTCCTGCCGATCAGATACGCGATGAGGACGATCAGGACCAGACCGGCCAGAGCCACACCCACGATGATGGGGATGAGCATGTTCTCCTGATCCAGGCGACACTCCTCCACTGCACACACACACAGTTTTTAAAAGGGGTCATGAACTGAGAAACCAAAATTGATCTTTTGAAATAAGAGGTCATTGTGCCATAAAAACATCCTGTAAGTTTCTGAACTCAAAACTCTCTCATCAGTGTAAAAACAGCTTATATTGAAGTCTGCCAAAACCACAGCTTGCGGCAGTGATACTCAAATCAGGCTCACGAGATCCAGCTCCAACCCTGATCAAACTCACCTCCCTGGGATTTTCTAAAAACTAATCAGTGTCTTCAGGACCATCAGAAGATCACAGGGAGGGGAGTTTGATCAGGGTTAGAGCTAAACTCTGCAGGAGAGTGGATCTCGTGAGCCTGATTTGAGTATCCCTGGCTTGTGGAATGTTCTACTCTATGATGTAATAGTGTGGATAAGCACCACCTCCACCGAAGATCATCAACACCTGCTTCCACATCACTGCCTGTTTAGCCCCGCCCACCGATTCGTGCATGTGTTTATAAGAGACCTGAGCGTTCGCCTCTACGCAGAAACCAAACGATAAAGATGCTCTGAAGACAAGACGCTGTTCAGTACCAAGTTGTGGAAAAAACAGTGTTTGCATTGCCTTCCTTCTGATCCCAACTTTAGGAAAGAGTGGATGAACTTTATTTTTAATGAAGATCCAGAGCGCTCAGTGAGAATTCAGTCATTTGTTCACTTCATTTTACCACAGATTTGTTTACAAAAAAGGCACAGGATTGCGTCGAAAAGATTGAAACTAAAAGACGATGCTGTGCGACTATATTAGATCTGACAGTAATGTCGCAACTGTTTTCATTACAGGATCACCATCACTCTGTTAAACAGATCGTTTGATATGTACAGAGTATTTAGGCGTTTTTAACCTGAATCACAACAGTATCCATATATGAGGAATGTACGCTTTTAAACAACTGTCACAGCTTTCGAGTCTACAATCTTCCACGCTTTTACAGAGCGCTCTGATGAGGGGGTCAAAATCAGGACAGAAAATAGCCTGTTACTGCTAAATTATGGTTTTGATGTAAAAATCTTGATAACATCATAAGTGGAGCTCAGAGGACAGTACAACATAAAAAACAAAGACAGTTCATGACCCCGTTAAATAAGAGTTTAAGATTTAAGACAAAGAATTGAGAATAAAGTCAGAGTTTGACTGCGTCTGATCACGAGCAGCGGTCAGTACCTGCAGAGAAGCGTCCGGCGGTGACGTTGAAGGGCTGCAGCTGCAGTCTGAAGGTGTTGATGGAGAAGCTGGGCACGATCGAGAGCGTCTGCTCCGCGCTGCACATGTACGAGCGGCCCACGCTGCACTGCAGGAGGTTCAGAGAGCCATTTCCCTCCGCGAACCGATCTGCAGCAATCACAACACAGTCGTGAGGAAACACGAGCGCTCACACGGCACTCGACTGAACTGAAGCTCTGGGAATATACTCCTCAAAGCACAAGGAAACCGATTTCTGTGAATGTGCTGCTCTTACATTCAAAATAAAGTGTAAGAAGTGTAAGAAATTTGATTTTAATGCAAATCATTTTAGAAAGAATAAGAGCAATCTGTAGCAAAACTAAGGTAAAAAAAAAAAATACTTCATGATTAAACGGAGAGGTTTATTGAGGTATGATTCAGTTTCTCTGGTTTACTTTTTGAATAATTTTCTATATTTTCAGATGCTGATCTGAGTGATTTGTTCAGGTTTTTGTAAATCAGCATGTATAAATGTCATTATCTCCATCTTTACACCAAATGACAGAATCTGAAATGCTGCACATACACTGCAAAATGATGCATTAACAGCTTAATTTGGCACCGAGCATCAAAAACTATAAAAAAACAAACTGACTGATCAAATGCTAATGATCACATTTATTTATCTAGTACTTAATAAATCAGTGTTAAATTGCTATAATGAACCTCCTTTCTGTCAACATGTTTAAGAGCTCAGTGAATTACTTTTATGGCATCGAATGAATAGTTCACCTAAAAATAAACATTGTCATCATTTTCCCTCAAGTTCCAAACCTGCGTGAGTTCCTTTCTTCTGATGATCATAAAATATGATATTTTAAAGAATGTTGTTTAAAAAAAAAAAAAAAAAGTTAACGGTAGCCATTGACTTCCACAGTATTTTCCATTCCACAGAAGTAAATGGCTACCGTCAGTTGTTTGTTTTTGTCATTTTTAGGTGAACTGTAGTTTTAAATTGTGAAAAGTGATTTTTAGACATTTGAATGCTTTCTAAGGATCCATGGCTGTCCTGTTCCTGCAGCCGAATCTGTACATCAGATATTAATTCAGCAGATTTGAATGATCGAGTGCACTGAACAGCTGTACCTGTCATGTCGGGCCAGAAGGCAGAGACGCTCACCGCGCTCAGGTAAAACTTCTGTGTAGTGGAGTTCTGCAGCGACACACAAAACACCTCCATTATCATCACGCTATCATTACAGGACACTCAGACACACCCTCTCTCACACACACACACACACACACACACACACACACTCAAACTCTCTCACACACACACACACACACACACACACACACACTCACCAGTGTGAAGGTGAAGGTGAGGTTGGTGAGATCCTCCGTCAGCATCAGCGTGGCGACCGAGGCCGCACACGACCCCGAGGCTGTGGTTCTGTTGGGCTGCAGGTTCACGACCTCGCTGATCGTCTGCGGGGGGTCAGATCAAAGGTCAGCGGGGGTCAAACACGTGACAGCAGCAGGAAGTGAGCGTGCGTGTGCATCACCTGGTTCAGGGATTTGGAGCGGTGCGTGATGTTGAGCTGCAGCCCCATGAGCGCCAGCAGACAGGCGGTGCCGTTGCGGTTGGTGAGGGTGTAGTTTCCTCGCTCCGGGGCGGGCAGCGGGACGGGAGACGGGGCGGCGGTGGTTCTGGGAGACTGAGTCGGGGCAGCGGTCGTAACCGTCTGATCAGCACTGCAAACGCTCTCTACACACACGAGACACACCACATATTCACACAGATTCACAAGAACTAATTCAGTTCCAGCCGTACAGCAGCTCTACAGAAGAGTCATTATTCAGATCCGTGCTGATTCAGTTCAGTGTCACTAACATAACTAACTAACACTAACAGGACATTTACAATAAGAGACACCCATGACATTTAATCTGTTTTTTTTGACATGTACTTTTTTTATCTCCAAGTTTTTCTTCTATTATGTTAGCCATATATTTGAAAAAAAAAGCATTTTAATAGTTTTCGTTACCAACACTGCTCTGTTTTTTTTGGGTTTTTTGACCACTTTCCAAACTCACACACTCAGCTGCTGCATGGATCTTTTAGAGTAACGTTATTTTCCTCATAAGCCAGATGCTCCATTCACTCCAGCTCTGAGCATCAGATTACCCAGCAGCCCATTAGCAGACGCACATGAATGAAAGACCTATTCAGAGTTCTGTCGGTCTGATTCAAGAATGAACAGTTCAGTGCAATTCAATAACCTGTTCAACCGGTTCACTGAAAAGAACCAGTTCAAAAGGATGATTCATTCACATGATTGCAGCCACTGTGCATGCTGGGAAACCAACATATGATGTGGGATCAACAAGAACAAGTAAAACGACACTTAATTCAATGTCAAGAAGGTACCGTCTTTGCTGTGGTTCGCTCCGCTCATGTAAGCCTCCATGCGCACATCAGAGAAGGTGATGTTGACCTCGGCGCTCAGACTGACGGTGACGGAGCTCACACACCTGTAGGTGCTGTTCAGCCTCGCAGAGATCTCCGTCGCGTTCGTCATCACCGTCGCGAGTCCTGAGAGAGAAACGCACGTGAGCGGACGCTGGTACATCCGTGACGAGCGGTGTGTGTGTGTTAGAGTCTCACCTGTGCCGGAGGACTGTGGGAAGGTGCTGGTGTCGCTGAGGTTGTACTGCAGGCTGATGTTGGCCACACGATAGAGCCGGCCGTCGCTGGAGAACAGGAGCGTCAGAGCGTGACCCGCTCCGAACGACACCAGCAGCTCTGGAGGAACACCATCGCCGCCGCAGGAGCTGCCCTTGCCCACCGCTGCGGAGGACGGCAGCACAAACCTCGCCGCGCTCTGACACAGCAAACACACAAACACCAAGCTGAAAACTGGTACTACATCAACTTGCGATATTGTTGACCAAAAAAAAAAAAAGTTCAAAAATAAAAACTTCACCAAAACACCTTCACGTTTTCTTTAACAAAAAGGGAAAAATATTATAGGTTGTTTTTGTGAGCTTTTCTTTTAGTAGGACACAGTGTTTTACTTAATCTTCCCAACCTGGCAACCATGGAACTGTTGGAGTCAATATCAGGAATTTTGAGGTTTACCTTTTTTTTTAAATTTTTTTTTTATTTTTTTTTATGAAGTTCTGAGTCTGTTAATGTACAAAATAATTTGTGACCTTGGACCACAAAACCATCATCTGAAAGCTGATGAAAATCTGGAATCTGAGGGTGCCAAAAAAAAATATATATATTGAGAAAATCATCTTTAAAGTTGTTCAAATGAAGTTCAAATGAAGCATATTACTAATCAAAAATTAAGTTTTGATATATTTACGGTAGGAAATTTACAAAATATCTTCATGGAGCATGATCTTAATATCCTAATGATTTTTGGCATAAAAGAGAAATGTATAATTTTGACTCATACAATGTATTGTTGGCTTTTGCTACAAATATAGCTGTGCTGCTTATGACTGCTGCTGTGCTGCAGGGACACATTTAATAAATCAGGAAACTAAACTAGTGTAAATAAATATATATATCATAATAAAATATAAAAAAATCTATCATAATATATAAATATATAATCATAATTAATAATCACAATTTTGAACAAAATAAGGTCCCACTTTATATTAGGTGGCCTTAACTACTATGTACTTATATTTAAATTAATCATTTGGTACAATGCACTTATTGTGTACATACATGTTTTTACATTGTACTTATATTTTTTAAAAACGCCTATATGTAGTTACAGCTGTAATTAATTTCTGTAATTACATTTATAATTACACTGTTGACCATCCCTTACACCTTAACCCACCCTTAAACTTACCCAGACCACCAAACCTGTCCCTAACCTTACCCGTATCCCCTCAATAGCTGCAGAAGTGTTTTCAAATACAATATGACCACAAAAAGTACGCTGCACTTATTTTTTGATGTAAGTACATCGTAGTTAAGGCCTCCTAATATAAAGTGTGACCCAAAATAATATTGATTATGAGTTTAACCATTATAAAGCATGACTAAATTCCCAGACTTTTAGTCAACTATATGTGTGTGTGCGTGTATGAGTTTGTGTGTGCGCGCGCACATATGTGTGGTTGTGTGTGTGTATATGAGTGTGTGTTTTGTGTGTGTATGAGTATGTGTTTGTGTGTGTGTTGTACCGTCCCAGAGACATTTCCAGAAACTTTCCAAAAAATCCTGCAATGTTTCCAAAGTTTACTGGAAATTTTCCACCTTTTTGGAACCCATTCCATTGATGGTGTGTGTGTGGTTGGTTGTGTGTGTGTGTGTGTGTGTGTGTGTGTGTGTCTGTGTATTGTACCGTCCCATTGGTGGTGTGTGTGTGTGTGTGTGTGTGTGTGTGTATTGTACCGTTCCATTGGTGGTGTGTGTGTGTGTGTGTGTGTGTGTATTGTACCGTCCCATTGGTGGTGTGTGTGTGTGTGTGTGTGTGTGTGTGTATTGTACCGTTCCATTGGTGGTGTTGTAGGTGATGCTGAAGCTGGCGTTGAGATCTGCTTTAATGCAGGTGGAGTTTCCATCCATCACCTCAAACGTCATAGCGTGAGCCGCAAACACACAGCCTGAAACACAACCATCATCATCATCATCATTGTCGTCAGTGGATGTGAATGTGTCGTGACCCTCGGTGTCCAGCAGAGAGCGCCGTCACACTGATGCTGGAGCACTGACCTCTGACCCCATCCCACACTAAACACATTCACATCAGTGCCATTCTCACAGCATCTCTTAAATATTATTACATTCCCAACAAATATTACTAAGCTGCAACTCACAAACCTACTAGCACATGATTTCCTGCTTTAAAAATAAAATTGTGACACACTGGAAGTGGCTTAGACTTGATTTAAGTGTATTGCCACATCAGCGTCACAGGTTATTTCATGGCTATTTCCTTTATAAAACAAAGTTTTGTACATAAAATTCTATAAAAGATTCTTTAAATTCACTTTTGAAATTGAGAAAGGTTTTCTGGGTCCATCCTATAAAACAAGTCCTTAAGAGTTTCACACTGGAAGTGACATCATTTGAACATGACCACGATGAGAAAAACACATCTCACAATAATCTCATTCTATTTCACAATGTTTTATCTCATCATAAATGACGAGATTTTTCTTTAAATTTAAAAACAACATTAATACCCAAACTAACAAAGACAGCTTCATTTAGGTTTAATCTGTAACCCAGTGATCCATTCTGAACGAAACCACTCTGAGACGCGGAAAACCCCGGATCACGAGCTGATCGTCTGAACGAGGTGTCGCTTCGCTTTGAAACACGCAGCAGAAACAGACTTGATGAACAGATGAAGCATATTGTGCTTTCGGTTGGAGTTCGTCTGACTGATACTGTGCCAAAGGATAATGACCCAAAACACAACTTTAAAGACCTTTTATGTTAGAATAAGACATTTAAATATATTTTTAAAAACCACACTTTTTGCCCAGAAGACCTATCGTTTCATATCATCATGTGACCACGAAAACATTGAGACATATTGATAATATCTTCACATCCCTATTATTTATATTTTCTCAATTCTGTCATGTTTTTGCTGTAAACTGCAGTAGAAGCAGTGTAAATAATCATGTAACTGTGAAGCGGAACTCTTGTGAAATCCCAGCATGACTGAAGGAGTTTATGAAATCATGGAGTGTTTGACCACACGCGCACACACACACACACACACACACACACACACGCGCACACACGCGCACACACACGCGCACACACGCGCACACACACGCGCACACACGCGCGCGCACACACACACACACACACACACACGCGTTCATATTTGTGAAAAGTGGGGACTCTCCATAGGTGTAATGGTGTTTATACTGTACTTACTGTATGTGCTATTGTCCTACACCAACCCTACACCTAAACCTACCCCTTACAGAAGACTTTCTGCTATTTCAGATTCTCAATACACTCCATTCTGTGTGATTTATAAGTGTTTTGAAAAGTGGGGACATGGAGTAATGTCCTGAAAAGTCACCATCTCCTTGTAATACCTGTCATACCCTTGACATTATACACATCTATGTCCTCATTTGTCACAAAAACGCACGCCATCTCACACACACACACACTTGTTTGGAGATTGTATAGACTTCCACTGATTTTCTATCAGGTTAATTATGTTGTCTATCCCCTAACTAACCCAACCCCGACCCCTAGTGGGTTGGCATATTATTTCACTATATATGTGAGGACATTCAGCCCTAATTGCCTCTCACAGCTATGCTGATTTACCCAGCCTTATCCCCAAATGACTAGAGTCCCATTGACTCCCTCTGCCAATGCACTGATGAAATAAACTGTTGGATGTGCCAGAACTTTCTTCAGTTCAACAAGGACAAAACTGAAGTCATTGCATTTGGAAACACAGATGAAGTTCTCAAGGTGAATGCATACCTGGGGCCGGTTGCACCAGCTGGACGTACACCCGGTCGTAAGGCTAGGCTGGACATAAAATGCGCTTTAAGTCATGCGTAGAATTTATACCCGTTGCACCATCTCGGCGTAGTGCTACGTCTGACACTAAATCTTACGCCTAGTCAGAGGTAGGTGTAAAGTGAAAACTCATTTGGCTACCTCAGGAAAGACATTCATTGTACATATAACCTCGATTGTCAGCTAGAAAAAAAATAACTAGAAAAAAGCCTTGTATTGCATTCATTATATTTTACTTAATTTTAATGTTTTTTTTGTTTTTTTTTAAATCTGTCATGGGAATGTGCAGGGAGACTATATAAAAATGTGGACTTGTTAGAAAATGTTTACTCAATGAAATCATGGCGCGGTGGCTTCACCTGTTATGATGTCTTGAGCAATTCAGTTCTATATTAGTAGTTGTAGCCATTGCAGCGTGAATGTCGTCTCAGATTTATCTATAACTGCGGGAGAATGTGTCAGCGTGGACTCGCATCGTCTACGCCGGGCTTAGCTGCGCCTGATCGTAGTTTTAGTTGGTGCAACTGGTCTAAATATTTATTGTAAAGCTGGACGTTGCAAAGCCCAGCGTTGGGCTTACACCCAACGTTTTTACGTCTAGCTGGTGCAACCGGCCCCTTGACTCTAGGGGTCAATCAACTAAAAACCAAGTCAAGAATCTTGGTGTAATTCTGGAGACAGACCTTAGTTTTAATAGTCATGTCCAAGCAGTAACTAAATCAGCATACAGTCATCTCAAAAACATTGCAAGAATTAGATGTTTTGTGTCCAGTCAAGACTTGTTCATGCCTTCATCACCAGCAGCGTGGATTATTGTAAAGATCTCCTTCCGAAGAAGACTATTAGACAGCTGCAGCCACATCTAAATCCAGACTCATTTACTGAATGAGCGCTGTGCTACGTCCCATCTGACCGCACTGTATTTGATGTATAATCATTTTCTATTCATTTTAAAAGTTTTTAAATTCCTTGTTTTTTTATGAAGATAATTTGACTTTCTTTTATGTAAAGCACTTTGAATTACCATCGTGTATGAAATGCGCTATATAAATAAACTTGCATTACCTAACAAATATAAACTACCACACACACACACACACACACACACACACTCACACTCACAGATTAACTCTGACTTAAGTGAATAATAAGCAAACAGTATATGACTCCGAGCAGAGTTCCTTTAGCATGAGCTCAATCACTAGAGCCAGGAATCACCTGATCATCTGAAGCAGCTTCAGACACGGTTCCTCGTGAATCATGTGCGAGATGAACATCTGCAGCCGCTCACATGAGCCTGCAGCATCACGACAGTAACACTACTGATCAATCCTCTGCCCGCAGTGCTTCACAGATCGAGTGTGAAGAAGAACCGCAGAGGAGGTCAAGGCGCCGCTGGTGAGCCTGGTTTAGGTGTTACCGCTACCCACGGGCTATAAAGTGACAGCACTCAAAAAAACAACATTTAATATTATAGTAGGTTTTGCGCAATTAGATCTAATGGCTGCTGCTTCTGCAAGAGACTGCTTGTTTTTTTGGCATATTTATTCTTCATTTAACCGTTGTAATTCATGAACCAAACCGATGAGAACCACAACATTACAAACTTTGATTTGAAGCAAAAAAGTTTTAGAAAACTGGACAGGACTGTGAACTTCAACTACAATCCCATGAAGCACTACCTCTGACATCATCCAAACAAAAAAACACTAAAGATGTTGATTATTAATAAACAATAGGATTTGAATTTTGAATATTTGTCGAATTTAAAACAAAAATCCACATTCGAATGCAAAGTTTAATTTTAGGTGTGCATCAGGCAGTCTGTTCAGCGGCGCACGAGATGCGATGTAAGTGTCGTTGTTTTTTAATGTTTTTGTGAGCTCATCCACTAGACGAGGCGCTGCTGCGCTGTTCATTCAAAATATTGCAGTA
The DNA here is from genome assembly GCA_036784905.1 of Acrossocheilus fasciatus. Classification (NCBI taxonomy): domain Eukaryota; kingdom Metazoa; phylum Chordata; class Actinopteri; order Cypriniformes; family Cyprinidae; genus Acrossocheilus; species Acrossocheilus fasciatus. Next base: position 569,941 of record CM071938.1, on the reverse strand, counting down.
AAACAGAACATAAGTGCGGAGATCATCACATCAAAACTGAAACCAAGCCATTCACACAGAACGCATATTTATCACAAGGACATCTATCAGCGTTGCACTCGCGTCTCGCACAAAAGAAAAGCATGTTTAGAAAGCATGTCAAATTAATGCAAATTCAACTTTTAAAAAAACACGTCTCAAGACTTTATGGCGTTTTTTTCCCGACCCCACTGCATCTCATGTTTTTAAACAGAAAAAGTTCTCTGTGTGATTGGCTTTCATGATGCATACATGATTGTTTAAACAACTTAATTATATTTGGTTTATAAACATTATGCACTTTTTCACAGATAGTCAAGTTACTTTATTGCTTTAAATAAACATGCATCCGTAATATTTTGCTCGATGCGTCCTCTTGTAGCCTTTTTTCACCCCTAACTGCAATTATGCCTTTTAAATTCGAATATAATTCAGTGTAAAATTCGAATTTAGTTTTTCTGCCATTTTGACAGCCCTAATAAACAATATAGTTTGTTTATTGCAAAATATAAAATAATGTTATATAACATAATACTTAGTTGAAATATATGATTACATCATTTGCACTGCTCCATAGGAGTGGGCGGAGCTAAAACATTCTTATGGCGCTATTTACTATTTATCTGATTGGTGGAATTTTGTGCAGAATCATGAATAATGTATAACGTTCCTCTGTTAAACTGAAGCATCAACCATCGTCTGTATTTATCGGTTTACAAGCTATTGTTAAAAATCGATTATCCTATTGAGAAAATGATTGCAGTTTTACTTCCAACACACAACTGCTGCGCTCTATACAGTGATCGACTAGTCACATGACATCTACAGATCAGCTGATTGGTCACATGCATCCAGAGGACCTGCTCCAGCCGAGCAACATACATTGAAATGACCACATCAACGCTGCTCTTCAGGAAGTGAGATAAAGCCAGCCAATCAGCGCGCAGTACGCTCAGAACAATGACAGAGCGCGATCTGGACCGAAGTGCTGCTGCAAGCGCGCTTATTGTTCTGATCACGTGACGCTGACCTGCTGCTCGCGTGACGTCACGCAGCGCGTCCAAACAACGCAAATGAAAGCAAAAACACACACCGACCGCGTCATTTAACTCCTAAAAGACGAGCCAAAGCAGCACGTAACGGAAATAAAATGTCAAAAGCGAATCAAACGCGCAGTCTGACCGACAAAACACACCAAACTGACTAAAATAACGACCGTTAGTCAGACGCGCGCTAGTGACAGTTTGACGTCAGCGAGATTCGCGCTCGACAGCGTCACGGCTTCACGTTCAGACTAGTTTATGATGTTTAATGATAACTTTGGCTGAGTTATGATGACTTACCCATCAGTAGGGTCCAGCAGACACCTGCAGCGGAGCTCCGTTTGACCGTCATGCCTCAGTCCGTCAGGAAAAGCGTTAAACCCCGAGCGACGAACACTGCGTGCTAAATCCCGCGTACTGAAGACGAGCAGCGCGGATCTGTGCCGTTTATATGCGCGTGTGTCCGTTATAAACCGAGTTACGGTGTTTGATCGGTGTCTGGCAGCAGATTCACTGTGTCATGAGGCAGAATGTTCCAGTCATGTGATGAGAGCGCTTTAGCCCCGCCTACTTCAGTCACGTGAGTAGCGCGAACTGCGTATGACTCACGCTACATTCCCTATAACTGTTTATTCTTAATATATAGCGTTAGATTATGCATTAATATATGTTAATATTAAAAAATGCCAGTTTGGGTGTTATTATAATGCTCTTGAAACTACACGGACACCAGCCATATACATATAACTGACAGTTTAAAATTTATAAATGCATCCAACATGTATAATTTCACGAGCCGATTACAATATTAATGAGTCAGTCGGGTTTATTGTCATTTTTCATTAACAGCAAGCGACCAACTGTAGAATATTGGCAGTTTACTGCAGACATTCTATGTTTATTAATATATGTTTATATTTGTTGTTTGTAAATAGTCTACAGTTGATTGCTTGCTGATTAAAAATAAATAAAAATGACACTTGTGAAATTATACATTGTACATGTGACCCTGGACCACAAAACATAAGTCATAAGGGTCATTTATTTCTGAAATTGAGATTTATACATCATCTGAAAGCTGAATATATAAGCTTTATGATAGGACAATATTCGGCTGCAAAAAAATCTAAATATTGAGAAAATCTCCTTTAAAGTTGTTCAAATGAAGTTCTTAGCAATGCATATTACTAATCAAAAATGAAGTTTTGATATATTTACGGTAAGAAATTTACTAAATATCTTCATGGAACATGATCTTAATATCCTAATGATTTTTGGCATAAAAGAAAAATGTATAATTTTGACCCATACAATGTATTGTTGTCTATTTCTGCAGATACAGCTGTGCTGCTGATGACTGCTGCTGTGCTGCAGGGACACATATTACATTATTTGATAATTTCTTAAAATGTAAACATTTATAATTAATTATTTTATCATTTTATTGTATAAAAATATCACTATTTCAAGTGCATTATTTATTATATATTAATTTATACATTAAGTAAAAGTAGATGCAGTTATGAATTTGAACACATCTGTACATATGTAGTCATTCCTGGTGCTTGCAACACTAAAGTCACGGGTTCGATTCCCAGGGAATGCATGAACTAATAAAACGTGTGTCTATAATTCAGTGTATGTTGTTTTGAATAAAAGTATCCACCAAATGCATGAATGTAAAAGTGTTTGAGGAAGTAACGGGGATCAGAGGAAGTTGTGGTTTGACCTCTGACCTCAGATGAAAGGGTCATTCTTAGAGAGAAAGTACAGATACACTTTCCCACCTCAGCTTCTCTACTGGATCTGCAGTGAAGCGTGTGTGTGTGCGTGTGTGTGTGTGTGTGTGTGACGCTCTCGGCCGCTCAGTGCTATAATTTGTTTCTTTAAGGAATTACTCTGTGAACGAGGCAGTAAATCACATTAGTCCGGGAGGGTTTGTGTCCAGACAGCAACAAAACACACAGATACACAGCCATATTTCACCGCTGTAATAACTGTCTTTTGCATAAAGTTGGTATCTTAAGAGTTAGAAGATTTTTTTGTTACTGTTGCATTATTTTCATAGCAATTGCTTAAATATGGGTTCTTGTGATGCCATGAAACAGAAATCTATGAAAGCTTGTTTCCACATCATAAAAATAATTATAAAACACCTTTTTATATCACGGTTTATACTTCGAGTTAATCTCTCATAATTCTGTTTTTCTCAGAATTGAGAGTTTTTCCTGCCATGAAATAAAAGTGGAATTGCAACTTTTTATTTCACATTTCTGACTTAAAATGAAAACAAAACTTAAAAACAAACTTTTTTTAATGACAAATATAATTTCAGTTTAGCAGATGCTTCCAAAGTGATTTAAAATAACAAAAGCAATTCATCACAGAGCCAACAATGTTCAAAATATACAATACTAGGTTTATTAAAAAGCAAATGTCTTTCTTTTTTTCTTTCCGGCTTAAATGTAACCTGGATTTGTTCTCAACAGGCTTCATTATAGATCCAGCATGAATGATTTAAATTGTGTTTATATGCCACGGCGGTATTTGTAGTTCAAAATATCTGTAGCTCTGCTTTCAGTAAAATCACTATTACAGTCATCATGCTTAAAACAGAACAAAAAATGCTTCTTTTACTTGCAAACTTTGGGCTGGAATATGAGCCGGATGCGTTCTTTCATGAGTTTCATTATACACAGAATGAGAAATAACAGCAAATAAAATAGTTCACTCATAATATCTTAATTAAATATGATTTATTCTTTCATATCTTTGCCCTCTTACAAAGAATAGAATCCTCTGCTCTACAAAACTGTATAGGTGACAGAATACAGGTGATGAGTGACAGATCACACACACACACACACACACACACACTTACACGTGTGTGAGTGAGAGAGATTTTCATTGCCTGAGCAGGTATATGCCAAAAGTGTCTCTCACACACACACACACACACACACACACACACACTCTCTCTCTCTTACACACACACACACAATGAGCTCATCACACACTCTAAACTCCAACACAACACAAACAGAGGAGTCAAAGAAAAGTGCATCTTTAGTGAAAATCATTCACAATCATGCTAGAATCGCCTCTATCCCAGAGAGCAGAGCATCTGTAGGGTCGCGTCACATGACCCATCCGGCCCAAAAGCCCTTGTGAGGAGCGTGGAGGTCAAGGGTCACGGCGTTCTTACGCCACATAGTGGTACTGGTTTGGGTTTTCTTTGTCACGCTCCATATAATCGCGGTCGATCAGCGACTCGATGCGCTTCTTCAGATCCGCCGGCTGCACAGAGAATCATGGGAAATATGAGCATGCATCTGACCATGAAAAAATAATATGGTTGAGCACCTATATCTACTAGCTGAGGATATTTTTACAGACTGGCAAAATTTAAGGGTAAGACTTTATGAACATTTTAAGGATTCAAGTAAAGTACACTAGAGCTGTGTGTGTGTGTGTGTGTGTGTGTGTGTATGTATGTGAGTGTGTGTCCTGTGTGTTAGTAAGCGTGTGTGTGAGTGTGTTAGTTAGTATGTGTGTGTGTGTGTGTGTGTGTGTGTGAGTGTGTGTGCGCGTTTTTGTGAAAAGTCAGGACATAGATGTGTATAATGACGAGGGTATGACAGGTATTACAAGGTGAAGGTGACATCTCAGGACATTGACCCATGTCCCCACTTTTCAAAACACTTATAAATCACTCAGAGTGAGGTTTTTTTGGGGAAAGATGAAATGCACAGAGTCTCCTGTAAGGGGTAGGTTTAGGTGTAGGACAATAGCACATACAGTAAGTACAGTATAAAAACCATTACGCCTATGGAGAGTCCACACTTTTCACAAAAACGAACGTGTGTGTGTGTGTGTGTGT
>CM071938.1:552500-557500 GCA_036784905.1 Acrossocheilus fasciatus | reverse complement strand
CATAATGCTTGAGAAATGGTGGTCATAATTAAAATACATCACGTAGCCCTATGAAGCATGTTATTTGAATGCGAGTTTGGCCAGCAGCTCTTGAGGATTCAGTGTTTCAGAGTTTGTCTCGTACGAGCGAGCGCGTCTGTGTCACTCACCGATGAGCTCGGCGGGTTTGTTGGGTCTCTTGTTGATGAAGCTCTCGAAGGCTTCCTTCATGGCGTTGATGAAGCTGTCGTTCCTCTGGAAGCAGCGCTGCGTCACGTGGTCCATCTTGTCCTTGAAGTCCAGCAGCTCCTGAACCATCTCTTTATCTTTCTCTGGAGAACTCACGATCTCTCCACCGAAGCTCTGCAAGACCAACAGTCATGTCTTCAGATAACTGAGACACTGTTATCAGTTTTACTAATAATTTGAATTATTTTAATTTTGTTGCTTTTATAATTTTTATTTAGGTTTTTTTTTAGGTGTTTTAAATTATATTTAAATTTTACTTTTAGGTTTTTTAATACATTGAATTACTAAAAGAAAATGAGAAATTTTGTATTGACATTTAGCTGAAATAAAATGGATGTCATAAGGGTCAATTTTTTAAAATTGAGATTTAAACATAATCTGAAAGCTGAATAAATGATCTCTCCATTGATGTATGGTTTGTTGGACAATATTTGTCTGAGATGCAACTATTTGAAAATCTGGAATCTGAGGGAGCAAAAAAATCTAAATATTGAGAAAATCACCTTTAAAGTTGTTCAAATGAAGTTCTTAGCAATGCATATTACTAATCAAAAATGAAGTTTTGATATATTTATGGTAGGAAATTTACAAAATATCTTCATGGAACATGATCTTTACTTAATATCCTAATGATTTTTGGCATAAAAGAGAAATGGATAATTGTGACCCATACAATGTATTGTTGTCTATTGCTACAAATATAGCTGTGCTGCTTATGACTGCTGCTGTGCTGCAGGGACACAATTAAGTTTTTTTATATTATTTCAGTTTATTTGATATCAAGTAATGAAAAACTTTTCTTTATGGTTTTATTTTATTTCTCAGATAGGTCCTTCAAGGTATCTTGAAAAGGTGAGGTATCCAAGTCGCAACATCTAGCTACCGGGGTGCCTCAGGGCTCAGTTCTCGGACCACTTCTCTTTTCTGTCTACATGGCATCACTAGGTTCTGTCATTCAGAAACATGGCTTTTCATATCACTGCTCTGCTGATGACACTCAGCTCTACCTCTCATTCCATCCTGATGATCCGACGATAGCTGCTCGCATCTCCGCTCGCAACCCTCTAACTCTCTCTACTCTAATTGTATTTTATCTTATATATATATATATATATAAAACCACTTGCACACTCTATTCATTTTCTAACTGCTTGTTTCCTTACAAATGTTTTTTTTTTTCTTTATAAAAAAAAAAGGCCTCTAAGATCAGCTTTCTTAATTAAATAAATTCAATTATAATTAAAATGTTCTTAGAGATAAAAATCTACCTCAGCTTCTGCTCTAAACTATAGGGAACCCTTTTACATCACTATAAGGTTACAATTAACAACAGAGCCCAAATTTAAAATCAATTACTATTTATTTTTAACTATAATAATCAACACTCAAAATTAAAAAAAAAAAAAAAAAAATGCATGCAAACATTTAAAATCTTTTTAAATTAAAATTATACAATTTCTATTCGTTGTTGAAATATAATCATTTACAGAGTCATAACTTGCCTAATAAAATATTTAAACATATACATTAAATAATTAATACATCACTAACAGTTAAAGTAAATATGAAGTATAGTCTAATATTTCGCAGAATGCTCTTCACTAGACTTCATTTCTCTAGCAAATAACGAGCTGTAGACGCTGATGAAATGCTAGTTTACGAGCTGTTTTAATGACATCTTTCCTGATTGAGCGATTACTTGAGGGGTAAAAAAATTTAGCGTAAAAAAAAAAAATAGTAGTAAATAGGAAGGGGCTGCCGCTAGAACTGAGGCGTTAGCATACGGCGATCTGACGCGCATTTATTGTCTGAATTTCCTGAAAAAAATGGAACGATTTGTTCGGTACACATGCGTAACAAACCAAAAGACCCGTACTGAAAACATTCACCGTTACGCCTATAAATGACATATATAAACACTAAAAGAAACCTTGCTATGTGTACTGCGTTACGCTAACTGAGACTTACTCACTTGCATGTCGTTGCTCTTTTGTTGGTTTTGATTGCTTCTATTGTCATGGTTTGTAAGTCTCTTTGGAGAAAAGCATCTGCTGAATGACTAACTGTAAATGTGATGTATTTGTGGTTTGGTGTGTGTGTACCTTAATGTATTCTCTCCAGGCCTGCAGCAGCGCCGTCAGCCCTCCTTTGACTTTACTGAAGAGCTCATAGAGCAGCGTCAGCTCACACACACGGTTCTCATCCAGCAGTATCCTCAGGCCTGCAGCACACACACACACACACACACACACACACAATCAGCTGAGCGTGTGTTTCAGTATGTCTCCGGTCTCTGACCTGTACTCATGATCCAGACCTTTCTGCAGAATGGCGTTCATGTGTTCTCCCAGCAGCTGCTTCTCCACCGTGGCGATGAGCGGCTTTCTGTCACACACAGACAGGTGTTAGAGCGGCGATTATACCACATATACCACACACGATTATACTGATTATACACCAGCAGGAGACAGCAGCACTGACACACAGCACATCCAACAAAATGACGTCTGTTCATTCACATGAACTAATAACGATGGATTAACAGATCAATCAGTAGCTATGTTTCCATCCACCTATTTTAATGCGCATTTTGGGATTTCGCACAAAAAAACAAAAAAACAAAAACAAAAAACGCTGGATGGAAACGCCAAGATGCTCATAATTTATGGTCTACACAAATTATTATATACAGTGTCTTCTACCGCAGCAAATGTTGTTTTTCTTCGTGATATTTAGTGCAAGTTAATCAGGAAGTGAGGGTTTTGTTCTCTTCAACTCGCTGGATGGAAACGGTGCTTTATTCACAAACGTTTAATGCGATATTCTGATTTTGAAGACCAATCACAATTCAGTATGCAAATATAATAATGATGATATTCTTCTGTTCATGTAAATCAGGGACTCACAAACGTTTCATCAGCCAAACTCCTCTAAGATAAAACACTCACTTGAAGTACTTCTTGAGATTTTTATTTAATATTCAATAAATTAACGACACATTCATGTTTATGGTTCTCTGATCTCTCCAGTTAATGGTCACATGACATGCAGATAAACAAATAAAATATTAAAAACATTTTTTTAAAGTGTTTTATTTTGCTTGATTTTATTTAAAAAAATATTTATATATTTTGAATTTAATTTTTCTGATTTAATTCATTTGTAAATAAGTTTATATTTTTATCATTTAATTTTAGTAAGTGTTTCATCTTCATTGTTTTTATTTGTTAATTATTTATTTTAATTTACATTTTATCATTTAATTTAAGGGTTTCATTTTGTTTATTTTAATTTACTTTATTATTTCATCCATTTTAGTAAGTATCTCAGTTGTTTTTAATAATTTATTAAAATTTTACACTTTCATAATTTAATTTTTTTTTAAATAATTTATTTAAAAAAAAAAAACATTTAATTTTAGTAAGCAATTTGTTTTGATTTTTAATTAGTTTTTATTAAAAAATTATTTATTTGAATATTTTATTAGCTTTTTTATTTTTTATTAGCTTTTCATCACCTCACAAACCCCAGTTTGGGAATGTCTCCTGTAAGTCAATGACAGATTTTTTATTTTTCTTTCCAGACGTTACTCAGAAGGAACACACACACACACACACACACACACACACACTCACTGCGTGCTCAGATCCAAATAACTGATGACGCGGTCGTTCTCTTCCTCCAGACGCCGTGCTACATGATGAAGGTACTCAGGAACCTGTGTGAAGAACATGAGCACACATGAACGAACACACACACACACACGTGTGGAGAGTGTCAGTGTGTGAATGAGGTGGAAATGCTCTTACGTCTCTCTCCTGCATGAGTCTCTGACCCTCAGCCGCGTACAGACGGTTCGTCTCCAATAAAAACCGCTGCTCGAACGAGTCCTTATACACCTGACAACACACACACACACACACACACAGTTACTAGGGTTGGGTATCATTTGAATTTGATCAATTCCAATTCCGATTCTGCTTATTGATTCCAATTCCAATGTGGTTAAAAAACGTCAAACATTTAGATATCAAACATATTTATTATGTGTCTTATTTTGTAAAATATTTAATTGTAGCTGAATACCGTGAACAAAAATCAGCCGGCTGCATAAAAACTGGACTCGATTAAGAGCTGTTTGTGTGCAAAATAGAGCTGATTCTGGATACATTGAGACTTTTTTTCAATGGAGGTTGTAGTTCTCTCACAATTCTGAAGAAAAAATATTAGACAACTAAACAAAATCTGATGGAATTTCTGAATGGAATGATTCAATGACTCACTCAAGATTGACTCGTTTCATTACTGGATGAATCAGTGTTTTTGAACGAATCTCTTGAATGAATGATTCAATGACAGATACATTTTTAACAGCCCCTTTTCACCACCTAAAAAAAGATGTGCACACTGGAATTGAAATTTTAATTTTACAACAAGTATTCGATTCTGGAATTGGAATCGATTTTTGATTCCCGACCCCATGCGTTACAACACGCCTGCACAGCCCCACATGACCAGCGTCTCGTCCAGTCACCTGCAGGTCTGAGAGCATGCCCAGTAAGCTCCGCAGCAGACTGCGCTCCACCGTCTCTCCGTTTCGTTCCTGCTCGATCTGCTCCAGGATTGCCTCCACCGTCCGGCTCTGAACGCCTCCGTCGCTTATGATGTGAGTCCGGAACAACTCCAGCCCCGTGTCCCTGACAACATGCATGTGTTACTATAGCAACACCAGCTCTGGGTTATTACAGTCCACTACAACTAAAGCAATCCAT
>CM071938.1:542500-550000 GCA_036784905.1 Acrossocheilus fasciatus | reverse complement strand
AACACGGGCGACACTTTATAGGAGCACAGATTCTCCACGGCCTGCGGGAGACAGAACAGATCATAAACACACGGAATCATGGGTAACCGCTCTGAAACCTTCTCAAATATCAGCACAGCAACTGAAGAGCTGCTCAACAGTTACATCAAATGATGAGATGATGTTGTGACTGCTTTATATTGCACTCAAGTGTTTGTGTAACTGTGCACTTAAACGCTTCTTTGAAACGATTAAACACGACGTTTACATCCACTCAGTTCTACAATGACGCTACATATACATACAACGATATACACGTATATTATTTAGTTTTTGTAGAAACCATGATACACTAATTATATTTTTAATTCATCAAGGACACATTAAAATGTTCAAAAGTGACATTTATAATGTTACAAAAGATTTCTATCTCAAATAAATGCTGTTCTTTTGAACTTTCTGTTCATCTGTGAATCCTGAAAAATAAAATGCATCACAGTTTCCACAAAAATATCGAGCAGCACAACTGTTTTCAACATTGATAATAATCAGAAATGTTTGTTGATCAGTAAATCAGTATATTAGAATGATTACAGCTGCGCATCACAGAAATACATTACAGTTTAACACATATTCACATAGAAAACAGCTGTTTTGAATTCTAATAATATTTCAGATTTTTGATCGTATAACAGAAGAGACTCTATCTTGTCTATACAGTGAGATGAGCCGGAGCCGGCGTGACGCTCGTGGTCCGGATCACCTGGTAAAGCTCCTCCAGGTTGTATTTGATGGAGGTGCTGTTCTGAATGGCGCTGACCGCATCTCTGAGCTTCATCCACGTGTCTTCAGTGTACGAGTCCGTCAGCTTCGGTCTGTCTGTAAAACACACAAAACACTGCTTAATATTCTTAAATATATCAAATAATAATCTATAATTAATAATTAACAGTGGTATATTTTTATGCAATGCCATGTCAGCATCTTAGGCTATTTTTAATAATTCATATATATATATAAACACAGTAACTGGAGTCACTTATTTGAAAAAGTAACTCCGATATTTCCTTCTAAATTAAAAAAGTAATCCGTTACTTTACTAGTTACTGATCTGATTACGTAACTCGCGTTACTTGTAATGCATTACCCCCCCAACACTGATCAGATACATCCATTAATAACCTATAATTAATTAACAATACATATAAGTACTGTTAAATATATCAATTAATCTATAAATACCGTTTAATATTCTTGCACATTGCACTCTATACATTTGTATAATTATATAATGCTAATTCATACACATTCATATATACGTATTTATATTTATATACATGCTTAACGTATTTTTGTATAAAAAACATTAGTGCTGTCAAACGATTGATTTTAATGCACACACACGTGTGGCAGCTTGATTAGTGGTAGTTAGTGTACTAGTTTAGTTCTAGTCGTGTGCTAATCTCACCTTTAAAGTTCTTTATGACGAGTTTCTTCGACGCTCCTGATTTGGCGGGTTTTGTGAGTCCATTTAAGTTTGATTTCTGATTGTGCTGAATGTCTTCCGCCATCGTGAGCTGGATTTGATCTCAGTGCATCTGAATTCACTTATGAAATATTATAACGCAGAGAGTTGAACTGTTAGCTGTTAGCTATGAACCAGAACCAGACCCATGGAACCGGATCCAGACCTCACGGAGTGAGTCCAGCCGCTGCTGAGGATCGACACGACACACGCCTACAGACACAACCGCGGATATTCATCATATATTCATCATAATCATCCTATAAACTCCATATTCACTCTGACTGATCCGCAGCGAGAACCATAACAAGATGGCAAACCGACAGCGAATCTGCGGCCGGAGGATCCGCAGATACACGCTGCTGACGCCACAGAGCGAATAACTGAATATAAAATAATACGTCAATTTAATTAAATTAAGAGCCACCTCAAGTTAACGGGTGCTAAAATAAAATAAAATTTCCAAAGTAAAATTAAATAAAAAAAATAATAAAGTATCGAAAATAGAATTAAATTAAATGGAGACACTAAAAATAACTGAATAACTGAAAATAAAAAATAGAGCAACTTTTGGTAAACGGGTACTAAAAGTAATTTAATCTATATAAATTAAATGATTAAAATAAATTGAGCCACTTTACGTCTACTTTGACAAAACACGTAACATGCTCACACATAAAATACTAAACTAAACTAAATACACAAGTACTTCCGTTTTCACACCACTGAGAAAAATTAACATTAATATAACTCAGTGTGACTGTCGAATAAAGCATATTGTCCCGTTAATGTAAACATCAATATATTAACAAATATCCACGGACTGAAGTGGCATTATTTTATTATTGATAACATTAACAAACACTTACTTAACAGAACAGTGTTATAAACCTCCATTTAATGTGCTATTTACAGTACACCGAGACTCTTAAGTGAAATACATGTTTTTGCAAAAGCTCGTGTTGCTGCAACCGAGAGGTGTTTTATTAATATTTACATTTATGGAAAGTGCAGATTGGAATCCACAGATGCGTGTTCATAGATGTAAACAGGAAGTGCTGCTGTGACGTCAGACGCTCTGCTGCGAAGTGCACGCGCGAAGGGATGTGAATTTAGCTGGGTAAATAAATAAAAATTGTTTTCTTTAAATGAGTTCGTTTATATAATACAGTAAGAATATTTATCACGCTTGTGATCATTATGAGGGTTACTGAAACGAAGAATGAGTGAGTGAATTAGCAGCGCTAGCGCGAATTACACACTAGTTTAATAGTAACGTTACGTACTAAATACTTCATTCGCGGCTTTAAATGACCGTTTGTTCTGTTTCGTGTTCTAGTGTGAGTGTAATGTGTGCATGGCGTGTGTTCTATGCGGACAGCAGCATCTGTGCTGGTCAGGTGTGAATGTGTCTCAATCGCTCTGCTGTTGTCTCAGTAGGCAGCACACTAGATATCACAGCCGTGTGTTTGTGGAGGGCAGGATGGCTCACATCACACTCAATCAGTACCTGCAGCAGGTCAGTGCACTGTGTTCTGTTCTGTGTGCTCATGTGTAGTATGTGCGTGTGTGTGTGTGTGTGTGTGTGTAGTATCTGTAGTGTGTGATGCGAGTGTGTGTGTGTGTGTGTGTGTTGAGTGTAGTATCTGTAGTGTGTGATGCGAGTATGTGTTGTGTAGTGTGTGTGTGTGTGTGATGTGTACTGTGTGATGCGAGTATGTGTTGTGTTGTGTAGTGTGTGTGTGTGATGTGTACTGTGTGATGCGAGTATGTGTTGTGTAGTGTGTGTGTGTGTGTGATGTGTACTGTGTGATGCGAGTATGTGTTGTGTTGTGTAGTGTGTGTGTGTGATGTGTACTGTGTGATGCGAGTATGTGTTGTGTTGTGTAGTGTGTGTGTGTGTGTGTGTGTGAAGTGTATTGTGTGATGCGAGTATGTGTTGTGTAGTGTGTGTGTGTGTGTGTGTGTGTGCGTGTAGTATCTGTAGTGTGTGATGCGAGTATGTGTTGTGCAGTGTGTGTGTGTTGTGTGTAGTATCTGTAGTGTGTGATGCGAGTATGTGTTGTGTAGTGTGTGTGTGTGTGTGTTGTGTGTAGTATCTGTAGTGTGTGATGCAAGTATGTGTTGTGCAGTGTGTGTGTGTGTGTGTGTGTGTTGTGTGTAGTATCTGTAGTGTGTGATGCGAGTATGTGTTGTGTAGTGTGTGTGTGTGTGTGTGTGATGTGTACTGTGTGATGCGAGTATGTGTTGTGTAGTGTGTGTGTGTGTGTGTGATGTGTACTGTGTGATGCGAGTATGTGTTGTGTAGTGTGTGCGTGTAGTATCTGTAGTGTGTGATGCGAGTATGTGTTGTGTAGTGTGTGCGTGTAGTATCTGTAGTGTGTGATGCGAGCATGTGTTGTGTAGTGTGTGTGTGTGTGTGTGGTGTGTGTGTGTGTGTGTGTGTGTGGTGTGTGTAGTATCTGTAGTGTGTGATGCGAGTATGTGTTGTGTAGTGTGTGTGTGTGTGTGTGTGTGTGTGTAGTATCTGTAGTGTGTGATGCGAGTATGTGACGTGTGCTGCAGGTTCTGGAGGCCATCGAGAGCAGAGACGGGTCTTTCTGTGCAGAGATGCTGTCCTTCAAACACCCGCATGTGGCCAATCCTCGTCTGCAGGTGCATTCACACAAACTCACACAGATCCCAAATATCAGCTCATATCTGACCCTGGACCACAAAACCAGCCTTAAGTGTCAATTTTTGGAAATTTACATTTACATTTACATTTACGCATTTAGCAGACGCTTTTATCCAAAGCGACTTACATTGCATTCAAGTTATAGTTTTTACATTTTATCAGCTCTTGCTTTCCCTGGGAATCGAACCCATGATCTTGGCGTTGCTAGCGCCATGCTCTACTATTTGAGCTACAGGAAAGCTGAGATTTATACATCATCTGAAAGCTGAATAAATAATCTTTCCATTGATGTATGGTTTGTTGGACAATATTTGTCTGAGATGCAACTATTTGAAAATCTGGAATCTGAGGGAGCAAAAAAATCTAAATATTGAGAAAATCGCCTTTAAAGTTGTTCAAATGAAGTTCTTAGCAATGCATATTACTAATCAAAAATGAAGTTTTGATATATTTACGGTAGGAAATTTACTAAATATCTTCATGGAACATGATCTTTACTTAATATCCTAATGATTTTTGGCATAAAAGAAAAATGGATAATTTTGAGCCATACAATGTATTGTTGTCTATTGCTGCAGATACAGCTGTGCTGCTGATGACTGCTGCTGTGCTGCAGGGTCACACATCATTGAGTCGTGCTCCATTTGCCAAATAACTGTTTTAAAATGATCCAAAGACAGCAGATTTTGTTATTTCTATTTCAATCATAGAAGATTCCAGTTCAGTTCAAACAGAAGGAACCGAGAGTAAAACAAATCTGAGAGCGAAGAGAATATTTCTCAACAATTTTCTGTTGTAGAAGACAGCAAAGATATGAAGGCAACATCCCCAAGATGGCTTATAAATGATTAAATACCAGTGAATACCAACCTACTCCACGATCCATGATAAATAGCATCTAAAGAGGAAGGAAGATATGATGGTGCAGATTGATACACTACATCACCGTAATCGAGCACAGATAAAAAAAAAAGTAGCAGAAACTCATTTCTTTCTTGCATTAAATGAAACACAAAATATGTTCCTAAAGTAAAACCCAAGCTTAATTTTTAAATTTTTTCTTTATTTGAGTAATATGGGAACTAAAAGATAGTACATCGTCAACAATGATGCTAAAGTATTTGTACTATTTTACTAACTCAATCACAGTATCTTGGAAGGTCTGAAGAGAAATTAAATTTTCTAATTTCTTTGAGCCTGAGAATAACACAAACTTAGTGCGTTTAGAACAAGTTTTAAATTGTAAAGCCATGATTGAATGACATCGAAAGCTGACTGAAGCTTACATAGTGCTTGCTGTCCAGAAGAAGCACTACAATACATGACAGAATCATCTGCATAAACATTAAAACTGGAAAAATTTAAAGACTGTTTATATGAATGGTAAATAAAAGGGGCCCCAGCACAGAGCCTTGGGGAACACCTTTAGCAATCTCCAGTGATTCAGATAGTTTATCTTCAACCTGTACTCACTGAGTTCTTCCACTTAAGTAATTTTTAGACCACAGAATATCATGACTTGATAAACTAAGACTCCTCAATCTATGCAGCAATATTTCATGATCCATTGTGTCGTAAGCCTTTGATAAATCAACACAGAAATCTGGTCAAACATCGCCAATATTTGATCAATTTGTTTAAATTTTTTTACCCTGTTTTTCTCTAAACATTTCCAGTGATGCCTAGCACTCAAAAAATATTTTTGTTTGTTTATTTTAAAAACTTTTCTTACTTGTTGTTTTTTTTTTATTTAGATATGTAGTTTAATTAATTTATTTTTTTTATTATTTCTTCACTGTTCATTTGTTTTACTCTGTTTTTCTCTAAGCATCTCCACAGACCCCCCAGCACTCAAAATGTTTTAGGTTTTATGTTTATATATGTTTGTTTGTTTTAATTACCTTTATTTAGATATTCAGTTTTTTTAATCACATTTGTATTTTAATTTATTTAGATTTTTAGTTTAATCTTATTGCTTATGTTTTTCTCTAAACATTTCCATGGACTCAGAATGTTTTATTTTTGTTTGTTTATTTAGATATTTAGTTCAGTCTTTTGTATTATTTATTTTTTACTTTTTCCTGTTTCTAGCCAAACATTTCTCTTAACAGTCCCCTGTTCTAGTGTATGATGTGAAGTTCTTTGCTCGCTGAATGTGACGTGTGTATCTGAAACTCAAAGGTTCATAACGTGTGTGTGTGTGTGTGTGTGTGTGTGTGTGTGTGTGTGTGTGTGTGTGTGTGTGTGTCGCAGCTGTCCAGTCCGGAGGAGAAGTGTCAGCAGCTGCTGGAGCCGCCGTATGATGAGATGGTGGCGGCTCATCTCAGGTGCTGTTTGCTCTTCATCAGTGATGCTCGTCTTCGCTGCTCGTCTCACTGCATCATGTCTGACGTCTCGTCTCTTCCTCCGCAGATGCACGTTCGCTGTTTCCAATCATGACTTCATGGAGGCCTACAAATGCCAGACGGTGGTGGTTCAATATCCTTTGTGTCTTCTGTTGTGGTGTGACTGTGTGTTAGACGTGCGGTTGTTCAGTGTTTGGTTCTTAACGCAGCTCAACATCGTTTCTGAAAGCGTTCCAGGCTCATAAAGAGGAGAACTGGTGAGATGCGGATCATGGATTTCTGTCGTATTAAAGCACAAACACCACGACAGTCTCTGATGATCTCTGTGTTTTCAGGGCGCTGCCGATCATGTTCGCTGTGACCCTCGACCTCAGGATTTTCGCCAATAACGTGAGTGTGTGGCTCTGTGACCACAGCAGTCTGTGTGTGTTTATAAATTTATCACTGTGTGTGTGTGTGTATATATCACTGTGTGTGAGTGTGTGTTTATCACTATCACTGTGTGTGTGTGTGTGTGTGTGTGTGTGTGTGTGTTTATCACTTTATCACTGTGTGTGTGTGCATTTGCACAGGCGGAGCAGCAGCTGCAGTCGAAAGGCAAGGGGAAGGTTGGAGACATGCTGGAGAAAGCAGCTGAACAACTCATGAGCTGCTTTAGAGTGTGTGCCAGTGACAAGTGAGTCACACACACACACACACACACACACACACACACACAGAGTGATATATACACACACACACACACACACACACACACTCACACTCACACTCACACACACACACACACACACACACACACACACACACACACACACACTAATTTCAGACTGCTGTCCACAACTGATTCTGAATTAGTTAAAAAAGCATCTTACTGACCCCAGACTTTGAACCATAATGTATATTCATTTCTATCACTTATTTATACTTATTATCAAAACTACATGTTTGTGTTACTTTCAGCAAACCATGAAAGT
>CM071938.1:505000-540000 GCA_036784905.1 Acrossocheilus fasciatus | reverse complement strand
CATCCGCTGCGGCATCTTCCTCATCCTGGAGAAGCTGAAGATCATCACCTTCAGGAACCTCTTCAAGAAAGTGTGAGTAGGGCTGGGTATCGTTTCAGTTTCCATTCCAGTGTGATTAAAAAAGAAAAGTCAAACATATTTACTCTGACTCGGTCAATGAACAAAAATCAGCCGGCTGCATGAAAACTGGACTCGATTAAGAGCTGTTTGTGTGCAAAATGCACGATTCAAGACTAATTGTTTTTTTTTAATGGAGATTGTGGTTCTAAATACACTGCAGAATATATTTTCTTCCTTAGTTTTTATGTCTTGTTTTCTGAAAATATTATCCAAATTTGGTTAGTTTTGGCTTAAAACAAGCAAAAATATCTGCCAATGGAGTAAGAAAAATAATCTTAATTCAAAGGCTAAACAAGGTTATTTTTCTGACCCCATTGGCAGATATTTTTGCTTGTTTTAACAACAAAATTTGGATAATATTTTCAGAAAACAAGACAAAATATCTTAAGCTTTACGTGTCAAGTAAATGCTTCCTGATTCAAGAATTAGTAGATATTTATTGAAGAAAACAAGACATAAATACTAAGGAATAAAATCATTTTTTTTTGCAGTGCAGAATCACGACTAAGTAGTGCTCTGCTCTAGTTTTTATCCTCCCACTCAAACACCGATGAAGAGCGCTGAAGAGCACTTGAGTCTGTAATCTCACCTCGGCTCAGAATGCTTTTATGACGCCAGATTAACGTAAACACAGCACACTGTGAACAGACTTGTGATTCCCTTCAACCTTTTTGAATCTTATGAGTGATTATTTTAGGTTGGAGTGTGTGTAAGGATCTGGAAGCGAGCAGAGTACGTCTGATTCTGGAGCGTGCAGCGCCACCTGCTGCTCAAAACTAAGCTCAGAATCCACTGCAGAAAGAATCTCGGAATCATTTCTCGATTCGCGATGCATGGATTTATGTTCCCAGCCCTAGTCGCTACTGTACACATCAGAGTTCATATCCAAACTGTACTTATGCTTGGCTTTTTGAGTTTGATGGAGACGGGTCTGATCTGCAGGTATCATCTGCTGAAGACCCATCAGCTTCCTCTGGACGCCTTCCTCGTGGCGCTGAAGATGATGAAGGTGGAGGACGTGGACATCGACGAGGTTCAGTGCATCCTCGCCAACCTCATCTACATGGTGAGACGCACGTGTCACTTCCTGTCGGGCATCAGGGGCGGGACGTGATTCCAAAACAAACAGGAAACTGAAGTTTTACAATGTATCGTTCTGTGATAAAGATCAGTTACAGTCCGTTAATAAGTTACATTGTGTCATTTCAGGCTGAATTATTCATATTTTGAATTGGCTTTTATTTATATTTATTTTTTGTCTTCATTTTGATTTTTTTTTTTTTTTTTGTAATTTTTATATTAATCTTTAGGTTTCATTTGCTTTTAGTTTTAAACTTATTGAAATATTGATTTTTAGTATTTTTGTCATTCTTATTTTTTTTATATTACTCTTTAGGTTTAATTTACTTTTTGTGTTTAGTTTTAAATTGACTTAAATATTAGTTTTTTATTTTATTTATTAAAATTTTTGTCTACTAAAAAAACTATGATGTATAAATATTTAATTTAAAGGTGTTGTGATCAATTTCTGCACTACATCATGCAAAAAGACCGGTTTCAAATACTCGTCCGTCATTGGTCAGTCAGTCAGTCAGGTAGCCCCGCCCCAAACTCAGGTGAAACTCCGCTGTAATTAGCATTTCAAATGCATATTTATGTAATTTTACATTAAAGTGATCAGAAATTGAGGAGAGGTTACTTGCACAATATAATATAATTTCTATATTTTGTTATGTTTTTAAATATAACATTTTCTGCCTTTATTTTAATTTTAGTTTAATTTTTAGTAATTTCAATTTCACTCATTTTTAGATTTCAATTTTAGCTTTTTTTTTTTTTTTTCTGTAGATAATCACTTTAGTGCTTTAATTTGCACTTATTTCAGTTTGTTGCCATGGCAGCATGTCTGATTTCCTCTCGTTTTATTTCAGCGATCAAGCATGTTTTGAATGGTTCCAGTGAGTTCTGACGTGTTTCTGTCTGTCTCAGGGTCACATCAAGGGTTATATTTCCCATCAGCACCAGAAGCTGGTGGTCAGCAAGCAGAACCCGTTTCCTCCGCTGTCCAGCGTATCCTAACCTCAGCTCCCAGAATGCACCTGTTACTCCTCAATCCCATCAAACACGCCGCTCCTCAGCGGTTCATCTTCATTTTACGTTTGCCCATTTTTATTTTTTAATTGACTGTCAAATAAAAGTCACACCGTTTTGTACATTTGTGTTTTCTTTCATGCTGCTGCGGCGTGACTATAAGACATGCGGTAAACGTTCATGTGTCAGAACCGAGCATGATCATATTTCACTCAAAATCTCATGAAAAAAGAAAATAATATTCTGCATGAAGAAGGGGAAGCCTGTTTTTAAATGCAAGATTGTTTTTTTTTTTTTATTGTAACATTTTCATTTTAATTATAACAGTAAAGCATTTACACTAAAAACACAGTTGTGTGCGATTTATTTTGAAACAGTTTCACTCAGAAAATTACTAGTAAATTTCATACTTCAGTTACAAAGACGCAGCGAGTAACACTGAGTTAAACATTGAAATAGTATTTTCTTGTGAAACATACGATAGCTTTATTTACAACTTCAAAAAAAAATTACAAGTTTTACAGTGCAGATGTTTTCTTTTGTATGTGTTTCTCATGACTGCAATGCATTTAAATTATTTGAAATCACTATAAATAAATGGTGGCATGATTGAACTCTGCATCATTACATTGAACTGACTTTTTCAAACACTCGTCTGTCATTGGTCAGTCAGTCAGATAGCCCCGCCCCCAAACACAGGTGATTGGCTGTCACTCAAACAAACAGATCAATGTTGTGAAAGCAGGAATCAAACTGATTTACAGTGACTCTGAACATGAAGCAGTAAATCAGTATATTATTATGATTTCTGAAGATCATGTGACGCTGAAGACTGCAGTAATGATGCTGAAAATACAGCTGCGCATCACAGAAATACATTATATTCTAAAATATATTCAAATAGAAAGCAGTTATTTTAAAGAGTAAAAATATTTGAAAAATTTTACTGTTTTTGCTGTACTTAGGATCAAATAAAAGGCTCAGTGAGCAGAAGAGACTTCTTTAAAAACATTAAAAATCTTACCGTTCAAAAACTGGAAAAACTTTTTTTTGGGGGGGGGGGGGGGGTGATTTCTATATTTTATGGTGGAATATGATGCCTGTTCATGAGATTCGCTCGTGTGCATCAGCCGGTGTTCTCAGTTTATCAGAGGAGCTTCTTCATCATTTCTCGGCGGCGAGCAGCAGCGGTCGAAGCCAGTGCAGGTATCGCGAGAGTTTGGTGAAGAGCAGCCCACCATCGCAGCCTCCAGCGGTCAGAGAAACACCGGTCAGGAACGCCGTCTTTCCCTCCACCGTCGCCACAGGACTCCCAGACTTCACTTCACACACCTCCGCTCCGCTCCGGACCGAGACCTCAGACTGCGGCTTCTGCATGCAGAACATCTTATTGGTCATCAGGAAGCTGAGGTTGAGAGCATCACGACAGTCGTCCAATGAGAGGTAAGCGTGTGTGGCTCCGCCCGTGACCACGCCCTCTCGGCCCGCCCTCATCAGGATGTTCTCGCTGTAGTCCTTCTCCGGCAGACAGAGCGGGATGATGGACATGTTCTGTGTGAAGGGCTCCTGCAGCTCCAGGAAGGCCAGGTCATCCTCCAGACCGGACACGTACCGCTTGTGCGGCGTCCAGCTGGAGACACGCAGAGCTGCGCTCGAGTGACGGCCCGCTGGAGAACACAAGAACACACAGATCAAGGCTCTCGGGTCACTGACAGCAGATTTCTGAGATCTGATCTGATCATCATCAGTGTGTCTGGAGTGACATGAAGAAACAGAACAAACTGAGACTAAATCCAGAAGAATTGTGTCTCGAGACGCTTCAACCTCCTGCGAAGCTCCTGAGAAACTCTGCTCAAGAGGACAGAAGCTGCTTTAAAGGAACACTCCACTTTTTTTGGAAATAGGCTCATTCTCCAACTCCTCCAGAGTTAATAAGTTGAGTTTTACCGTTTTTGAATCCATTCAGCCGATCTCCGGGTCTGGCGAGAGCACTTTTAGCATAGCTTAGCATAGATCATTGAATCCGATTAGACCAGTAGCATCGCGTTCAAAAATGACCAAAGAGTTTCGATAGTTTTCCTATTTAAAACTTGACTCTTCTGTAGTTATATCGTGTACTAAGACCGGTGGAAAATGAAAAGTTGCGATTTTCTAGGCTGATATGATTAGGAACTATACTCTCATTCCGGCGTAATAATCAAGGAACTTTGCTGCCGTAACATGGCCGCAGCAGGCGCAGTGATATTACGCAGCGCCTGAAAGTAGTCCCCAGCTATATTATAACTAGTTACCTAGCTGGGCAGCAAAGTTCCTTGATTATTACGCCGGAATGAGAGTATAGTTCCTAATCATATCAGCCTAGAAATCGGATTCAATGATCTATGCTAAGCTATGCTAAAAGTGCTCTCGCCAGACCCGGAGATCGGCTGAATGGATTCAAAAACGGTAAAACTCAACTTATTAACTCTGGGGGAGTTGGAGAATGAGCCTATTTCCAAAAAAAGTGGAGTGTTCCTTTAAACACAAAGGATGCTCACAACAAATGTTGATTTCATTTAGTTCATAGAAGATAACTGATAATGAAAATCTATTTATGACATTTTTTTTTTGACAATTTTTATACAAGTGTCTAAAACTGTTAACAGTGCTGTAGCTTCGCAGGAGGTTTCTTGAAGCATCTTGAGAGTCGAGACACAGTTCTTCTGGATTTAGTCTCAGTTTGTTCTGTTTCTTCATGTCACTCCAGACACACTGATGATGATCAGATCAGATCTCAAAAATATCACTGGATTATTACAATTAATGGCTAAATGAATGTTTCCTCCTGATGCACTCCAGCAGAAGATAGAAATAACTGACTTCAAACCATTTTTAGCTGCTGAAGATACTAGTGTTCTGATTGTTTTGGCCTCCACTGTATAAAATTCTAAAACTATTAAAATTCATTTTAATAATGATATAAACAAAATAAAAACTTTGAACATTTTAAACCTTGCCTGCAACTATGATAAGTTTTTTGAAGTATTAAAGTTACTAAAACTGAAATAAAATTAAAGCTAAATACATAAAGACAAAAACTAATAAAAATGTGAAAAGCACATAACACAATCACTAAAACCTAAATTAAAATAAAAGCTAATTCCAAAAATTAATAAATAGTATAATAATACATAAAAATCGTCTTGTCCTAAAATTTGGATTAGTTAAAAATGGATTCATTTCAATGACACCAAAATTTACAAAAGTATTTCTAATAGAATCTTCTCTGTGCCGTAACCGGCTGATGTTAGCGAGTGTGAATCTGCTGGACTGTGACGACTAAAATAAACTGCTAAACTCTGAAGTACTAGTGTAGGTGATGTTGACTAGTCCAGAGCACATGAGGGCTGGTGAAGACGCTGCTCACCGACAGTGACCTGCAGGTGCTTCAGTGCAGACATACACGCGGCCGACGTCAGCACAGACTTCTGGCCCAGAACCGCACCGTGACACACAACATCCCCGCTGGCGTTCACAAACTTCACCTGCAGCACAAAACACACCAGTATCATGCAGCTGCTCTTCTGATTGGCTGTTCGTTACGGTGGCTGAGAGAGCTCAATGCGCTGCAAATTAAAAAACACATGCAAATTAAGAAAACATCTTCATAAATTTGACAATATGCTGCAAATACTCACAATGCGACAAAACACAGAAACGTGCAGCAAATACTCGCAACACAACTAAATACAAAAACGTGCTGCGAAAACAGAAAGGCACTGCAAATACTCACAACACAACTAAATACAAAAACGTGCTGCGAAAACAGAAACGTGCAGCAAATACTCGCAACACAACTAAATACAAAAACGTGCTGCGAAAACAGAAAGGCACTGCAAATACTCGCAACACAACTAAATACAAAAACGTGCTGCGAAAACAGAAAGGCACTGCAAATACTCGCAACACAACTAAATACAAAAACGTGCTGCGAAAACAGAAACGTGCAGCAAATACTCGCAACACAACTAAATACAAAAACGTGCTGCGAAAACAGAAACGCACTGCAAATACTCACAACACAACTAAATACAAAAACGTGCTGCAAAAACAGAAATGTGCTGCAAATACTCGCAACACAACTAAATGCAAAAACGTGCTGCGTAAATGATGTAATGTAAATGATCTTTGTTCGCTGTATAATTTGTTCATTGTTTGAATAATAGTGGACATGCGCGTTATAATTAAACTTAAAATGTCTTTTTATTAAACGTGATCAGCTTAAATTCAAATTCGGTCTTATTAAAATATTTTGTCATAATATGGATAGCCTACTTGCCTAAAATGTTATGATGTGCATAGTTAATAGATTACATTAGGCTACAGATTAGACTGCAGTGGTTTGAGCGTGTTTGACCAGAGACTACAGTGCAATTAAAGAGCAGTGCTTATTTACGGTGGCCGTCTTGAGAAGCGAGAAAGCTTTGGAAAACAGCTCATGAAAAGGACGAGGCCGTGAATGGTTTATACAAGTCGGAATGTAAAATTACGGTAATATCGTCATTCTGTCAGTGTGAGGCGGAGATGTAGGGAAAATACAACCACACTAGGCTATATATTTCTGGTAAGTTTAATAAATAATCACAAAAATGAAGTATCTTGGGGATGATCGAGGGCCAAAAGGAAAATCTCAGACCCGGCTCTGCGGGGATTTGTTTTTTGTATTTGGATTTGTTGTGAGTATTTGCAGCACGGTTTTGTATTTGGTTTTGTTGTGAGTATTTGCAGCGCGTTTTTATATTTGGATTTGTTGTGAGTATTTGCAGCACGGTTTTGTATTTGGTTTTGTTGTGAATATTTGCAGCACGTTTTTGTATTTGGTTTTGTTGTGAGTATTTGCAGCACGTTTTTGGATTTGTTGTGAGTATTTGCAGCGCGTTTTTATATTTGGATTTGTTGTGAGTATTTGCAGCACGTTTTTGTATTGGGTTTTGATGTGAGTATTTGCAACACGTTTTTGGATTTGTTTTGTTGGGAGTATTTGCAGCACGTTTTTGGATTTGTTGTGAGTATTTGCAGCACGTTTTTGGATTTGTTGTGAGTATTTGCAGCACGTTTTTTTGTATTTGGTTTTGTTGTGAGTATTTGCAGCACGTTTTTGGATTTGTTTTGTTGGGAGTATTTGCAGCACGTTTTTGGATTTGTTGTGAGTATTTGCAGCGCGTTTTTTTGTATTTGGTTTTGTTGTGAGTATTTGCAGCACGTTTTTGTATTTGTTGTGAGTATTTGCAGCACGTTTTTGTATTTGGATTTGTTGTGAGTATTTGCAGAACGTTTTTGTATTTGGTTTTGTTGGGAGTATTTGCAGCACGTTTTTGGATTTGTTTTGTTGGGAGTATTTGCAGCACGTTTTTGGATTTGTTGTGAGTATTTGCAGCACGTTTTTTTGTATTTGGTTTTGTTGTGAGTATTTGCAGCACGTTTTTGGATTTGTTTTGTTGGGAGTATTTGCAGCACGTTTTTGGATTTGTTGTGAGTATTTGCAGCGCGTTTTTTTGTATTTGGTTTTGTTGTGAGTATTTGCAGCACGTTTTTGTATTTGTTGTGAGTATTTGCAGCACGTTTTTGTATTTGGTTTTGTTGTGAGTATTTGCAGCACGTTTTTGTATTTGGTTTTGTTGTGAATATTTGCAGCACGTTTTTGTATTTGGTTTTGTTGTGAGTATTTGCAGCACGTTTTTGGATTTGTTGTGAGTATTTGCAGCGCGTTTTTATATTTGGATTTGTTGTGAGTATTTGCAGCACGTTTTTGTATTTGGTTTTGTTGTGAGTATTTGCAGCACGTTTTTGGATTTGTTGTGAGTATTTGCAGCACGTTTTTGTATTTGGTTTTGTTGTGAGTATTTGCAGCACGTTTTTGTATTTGGTTTTGTTGTGAATATTTGCAGCACGTTTTTGTATTTGGTTTTGTTGTGAATATTTGCAGCACGTTTTTGTATTTGGTTTTGTTGTGAGTATTTGCAGCACGTTTTTGGATTTGTTGTGAGTATTTGCAGCGCGTTTTTATATTTGGATTTGTTGTGAGTATTTGCAGCACGTTTTTGTATTGGGTTTTGATGTGAGTATTTGCAACATGTTTTTGGATTTGTTGTGAGTATTTGCAGCACGTTTTTATATTTGGATTTGTTGTGAGTATTTGCAGCACGTTTTTGTATTTGGTTTTGTTGTGAGTATTTGCAGCACGTTTTTGGATTTGTTTTGTTGGGAGTATTTGCAGCACGTTTTTGGATTTGTTGTGAGTATTTGCAGCGCGTTTTTTTGTATTTGGTTGTGTTGTGAGTATTTGCAGCACATGTGCTGTCAAACTGATGAGGATGTTTCCTTGCTGGTGCTTTTTCTATTTGCATTTGTTTTCTTAAGTTGCAGCGCATTGAGCTCTCTCGGCCACCGCAGATTGTGCATGAACTGATCTGTGATCTGCAGAACCGTCCGGTGCTCACCTCCCATGAGCAGCGTCCATCTGGACAGAAGCTGGACGCCTCTGTCGTCCCGCACGGGTTCTGAACTGTTTGTAACACACAATAGCAGGTTTATTACAGGAAGCAAGCAAGAGAAGAGTGGATCTGTGCAGTGATGCAGTGATGGTCGGGTACCGTGAGGTGAGCAGCTCCTGCCGTCGCTGTGAAGCGTGTATCCGCGTGCGCAGAAGCAGCGGTACGAACCCAGCGTCGGTTTGCAGAAATGCTCGCATGCAGAAGGCCCAGCATATGGACACTGGGATTTATCTGCAAAACATCATCATCATCATGAAGCATCTGCCAGACAAACTCAGCAGACCGGTGTGTTCTGGTGTATTGACCAGTGTTGGGGAAGGTTACTTTTATAAGTAATGCATTACAATGTTGCGTTACTCCCTAAAAAAGTAAATAATTATGTAATTGCGTTACATTACTTTTGAGTTACTTTTTAAATCTGGGAAAGGCTTGCTTGCTTGTTTTTAATATAAAAAAAGTTTTACAAATGTAAAAGCTCTATCACAACAAAAGTGAAATGAATCCGCCTCAGACTGAAGGAAATGTAGATTCTCGTCTGTACAGTAGAGGACGCCGCTCACACTAATCACATGAAGAATATGACGCAGGAGAAGAAAGTTCAACACTATTCAGCAATAACTAAAATCAAACACAAATGTGTCAATTTGGCTTATTAATATTAATTAGATCATTGAAGGTCAGTAGAAAAGACATTGGTTAATAAAATGGGATTAAATAATTAATTATTTAATTATTGCAGATTTGTATAATATTATGAGTTTGCATTCAACTGTTTTTATTCATTTTGAGGAATACTCAATGTGTTTTTGTGCATGTGAGATGAGTAAATACATGTTGATATTTAGTCTAGAACTACAGTAAGATCATGTTCACACACAACGCTCTGCACTTACTCCTGATTTCTCTCAACATGGCAGCACCATGAGAGCAGAGCTGTCAGTCAATACATGGGAAACAAAGGAACTGGCATTACTTATTTGAAAAAGTAACTCAGATATTTCCTTCTAAATTACTTTACTAGTTACTTAAAGGGATACTCCACCCCAAAATGAAAATTTTGTCATTGATCACTTACCCTCAAGCTTGAAGCGACGAGAATACTTGTTATTTTTATTTTCTTTGCGTACAAAAAGTATTCTTGTCGCTTCATAAAATTCAGATTGAACCACTGATGGCAGATGGACTAATTTGAGGATGTTTTTATACTTTTCTGTGCCTTGACTGTGTAGTTTACTTGGCAGTCAGTCCTCTTGGGCATGGAGTTCACCAGAGCTTCACAGGCTGCCACTGGAGTCCTCTTCCACTCCTCCATGATGACATCACATTTGAGGATGCCCCACAGATGCTCAATAGGGTTTAGGTCTGGAGACGTGCTTGGCCAGTCCATCACCTTTACCCTCAGCTTCTTTAGCAAGGCAGTGGTCATCTTGGAGCTGTGTTTGGGGTCGTTATCATGTTGGAATACTGCCCTGTGGCCCAGTCTCCGAAGGGAGGGGATCATGCTCTGCTTCAGTATGTCACAGCACATGTTGGCATTCATGGTTCCCTCAGTGAACTGTAGCTCCTCAGCGCCAGCAGCACTCATGCAGCCCCAGCCCATGACACTCCCACCACCATGCTTGACTGTAGGCAAGACACACTTGTCTTTGTACTCCTCACCTGGTTGCCGCCACACACGCTTGACACCATCTGAACCAAATAAGTTTATCTTGGTCTCATCAGACCACAGGACGTGGTTCCAGTAATCCACGTCCTTAGTCTGCTTGTCTTCAGCAAACTCTTTGCTGGCTTTCTTGTGCATCATCTTTAGAAGCGGCTTCCTTCTGGGACGACAGCCATGCAGACCAATTTGATGCAGTGTGCGGCGTATGGTCTGAGACACTGACCGGCTGAACCCCCACCCCTTCAACCTCTGCAGCAATGCTGGCAGCACTCATACGTCTATTTCCCAAACACAACCTCTGGATATGACGCTGAGCACGTGCACTCAACTTCTTTGGTTGATCATGGCGAGGCCTGTTCTGAGTGGAACCTCTCCTGTTAAACCGCTGTATGGTCTTGGCCACCGTGCTGCAGCTCAGTTTCAGGGTCTTGGCAATCTTCTTATAGCCTACGCCATCTTTATGTAGAGCAACAATTCTTTTTTTTCAGATCCTTAGAGAGTTCGTTGCTATGAGGTGCCATGTTGAACTTCCAGTGACCAGTATGAGAGAGTGAGAGTGATAACACCAAATTTAACACACCTGCTCCCTATTCACACCTGAGACCTTGTAACACTAGTCTAGTCAAGTCAAGTCAAGTCACCTTAATTTATATAGCGCTTTTAACAATACAGATTGTGTCAAAGCACTTAACAGTATCAAATTGGAGGACAGAGTGTCAGTAATGTATAATGATAAGATTAAACACTCAATTTTCAGTTAAAGGCATTTCATTATTGAATTCAGAGATGTCATTGTCTAGCTTACTTTACGTTAAATAGTATCTGTGCAATCAAATCGGCGATAATCGAGTCACATGACACCGGGGAGAGAAAATGGCTAATTGGGCCCAATTTGGACATTTTCACTTAGGGGTGTACTCACTTTTGTGGCCAGCGGTTTAGACATTAATGGCTGTGTGTTGAGTTATTTTGAGGGGACAGCAAACCAAGGTGTCATTTCTTCAGTGTTGTCACATGAAAAGATATAATAAAATATTTACAAAAATGTGAGGGGTGTACTCACTTCTGTGAGATACTGTATGTATGCATGTATGTACCAAGAGCTTCTTAAAAACCACAATAAACTCCTTGTGTGTTTGTGCACACCTGGCAAATAAAGCTGATTCTGATTCTGATTCGAATTTCATATTAAGAAATTCTTTTAACCCAAAAAGAGAATTATTCTTCCTTCGAACTGGTTCTCTTTAAAATACAAATCCTGTGTAATCCCAGGCTATCTGTAATCAGATGCACATTTAAATCTGGAATAATTTAATTTCAGTCACATGTATTTCATAAACACATAATCCTTTCTGGATTACAATTCGCCATCAAAATGATCAATTTAATTATTCCAGCTGCTGTGAGAAAAGGGTATAAACGATCTTCCACCTGCAGGATCCTCACATGCGATAGCCTAGTAGCCGGAACAACTTCTTTATGCTTACAGACGTGACATAATGATGCAGCAGCATGCTTGAATTTCCCGCAAAAGAAAATTAAAAAAATTATTATAAGCTTACCGTTCCAAAGTAAGAGGATAGTTTTGAACACTGGATGGTTATGTAGTTGCTCAAATATTAATTTCAGATCATTTTGAACCAAAAAAAAGTTACGGACTGCAGCTTTAAAAAAAAAGTAAAATGATTACGTAACTCACGTTACTGCGTTACCCCCATACTGGTGTTCACCAGCATCACTCGTGTAAATCATTATATTCACCAGTTTGACAGTTGCTGCCACTGTACGTCTCCTGACATGCGCAGGTGTAACCGCCGATCCCGTCCCGACAGGTGCCGCCGTGTTTACAAGGGTTCGAGTGGCACTGATCTCCATCTGACAACACAAAGAAATATTCATTATTATACAGCTACAATAATGCAGCAGCTCCAATCACTTTCAAAATAGTGTAAAATATAAAAACTGTGTGTGCAGTTATGAGCTATCAAAAGTTAGTGAGTATTCATCAGGTCATTTATATAATGATCATTTCATTGAAATCCATTTATAGTATGATCAAACTTTCTGAAGGTCACTTACCATAGTATTTGTTCCAGAACTCATTCTTTAAATGAAAAAAACAAAACAAAAAAAGTTATGAGAGCAACATTTAGTAATTATTTTTAAACTCACACATTCAGAGAGGAAACACATGCGATTCATTTATATTTAATGTCTGGATATTCATGTAATGAACAATGATTAAATCCTCATCCAGTTCGTGGGAGAGGGCGGGGCTTTTTGGGGTGTCATTTGTATAGCACCGCCCCCAACTATTACTGTTTTTTATTTTCAGTGTCACTTTCATTACAAACAAACAAACAAACAAAAAAAAATTTAAAACTAAGAAATAAGAAAAGAAGAAGAATGGTAAAACGTTTCTTTAATGTGCTTATGTGTAGCAAAGTATGTTTTGGGGGGAGGAGTCAGTTATGCGTGCGATTGTTTTCATCATTCATTCAAGTTCATCATCAACTGGATCACAACCCAATAATGATGGAGGGATAATATCTAGAAAAAGAGCGCAGACAAATCTCAGAATATCTCAGAAGATAAACAGCAGATCTCTGCCTCTGGTGAGTAGCTAAAATGGCGAGGGTTAAACTTCAGATAGATTGTCCAAAGCCCCTGGTCTTTTTGAGGATTCATATAATGTGAAACAATAGAGGTGGTGATGGGAAAAGAAAAAAAACGTGATTTTCGATTTAAACGTCACGTGTTAAACAGACTTTGACCGTTGCGCTGCATCTGCTTTTCGCGCGTTATTTAACCGCCAACTCATGTTAGCACTAAGTTATTCTTCTCGTTATTTCCCTATAGTGGCTATAAGCGGAAGTCTCGCGCATTCACAGAAAGCTTACTTTTGCCTTGAAAAATAAGGCGGATAAAAACAGTCCTGTTTCCATGTTGTCCTCATGTTTAAAAGCACAAACGCGTTCGGTGTTAACGGTTTGTTCATTGAGCTCACATCACTTTTAAACATCGATATGTTTTAAAGCCCTCATCACCGCTTCCGGCGGCGCATAAACCGTTATTAATTCAAAGAGCAGATAAGCTAATTATAAAGAGCCGTTAATGTCTAAGTTCCATGTGCTTAATAACTGTATACTTTATAATGTGACCTTGTAAATATATAGTTTTTAATAGCAAGTGAAGAAAATTTAAGGAACAGTGTTGTACATAACTTCCTACAGATCTCAGTTACTTTTGGACTAATTTTACAAAAAATAAATAAAATAATAATAATAATAATAATAATTTTAGGCTTGGATATCTGTACTTCAAACACAAAAATATGGAAATATATCTAATGATCATACTGCAAGAAAAGTGACTTTCTTCATCAGTATTTTTTTTTTGTCGTTTTCCAGTGCAAAACTGAAAGAAAGAAAAAAAATAAAAAAAAAATAAAAAAATTCTACACATTTTTAATTTTAGATACATTTAATTCAGAAGCAAAATGACAGAAGATAAGAAGTTGTTTTCTGAGGAAATTATCAAAATTAAGTGAGTTTATGATTAAAACAAGAACAAATATCTGCCAATGGAATCAGAAAAATCTTAATGCAAAGGGAAACGTGTTCATTCCTAATCAACAGATTTGTTTTAATCATAAACTCATTTTTCAGTAAATTTCACGGTGTTAAATCAACACCACTTGGTGTACATATGGGAACCAGTTCCCATATATACACCAAACAGTGTTGATTTAACACTGGGGAATTTACTGTGAAGACTTCATATGTTAATTAAAGAATGTTTAGATATTTGTACAGGAAAACAAGACAAAAATATTGAGGAAGATATTCATTTTTAGCAATGCAACATTTAATACCATGCTCTCACTTAAGAGCCTAATTTGTGGAAGGGCGAATTTTAAGATCCGCAGAACACCTGGTCTTTTTAGAAGCTGTGTTGTATCTAAAAAAATCCAGATTACAGGAAACCATCTAAATGTTGTTTAGATACCGTTTGTGTGTTCATTGCCTACAAAATTCAATTATTTTATAAGCATCCCAACAAAAACAATCCTGAATCACTGATCAGTGATGTGTTTGTAATGATCATCAGATGTCGTACTGTTTTCTGGTCGTTCTCGAAGTATTCTCTGGCCTCTTCTTTATTGCATTTCTCCTCAAAGCACTCGCGCTCCAGATTCCCCTGCAGGATCTCCTCCAGCAGGAATGCATTGGCCCGTCTGGAGCGTAGCAGCAGTGCATTGGCCCACCGCCGGGACCGAAACACTGGAACACACCCAGAACTTCAACAAACATCACGCTGTGCATGTTTGACCAGTTATCTAAAAGTGGCTATGTTTCCATCCACCTATTTTTATGCGCATTTTAGGATATTGCATAAAAAAACACTGGATGGAAACGCCAAGATGCGCAGAAGTTCTAAAAATGCACATAAAAAAAATGCACACACTTTGGTAAACTTTTTATCTGATGAGAAAAAATGTGCATGAACTACGATGGAAACACTTTTACCAAATAAATTTCACCATGCACATAAAAAAAGTCATGTGACTTTGCATGATGGGATTGGAAAACATGACTAACCAGTGGACCAATCTCGTTCTCAGCATCTATATGTTGTTTTGGTCGTTCTGAAATGCCTGAGCAAAGTCTGTCATCAAAGTATTTCTGTATAATTGTCTTACACGACTGCATTTGCAAACAGCTGGCATTCACCTCTGAAAGCAATAACCACGTTTAATGTGTTTCATCTGCTCGAATTTATTGTGTGTTGTCTTTATCATATATGAACATTATTACATTCAGTGGCTTCTCCTACTTTTCTTAGTGATATGTACTGCTAGTTTATCAGGAAGTGACGATTTTGTTCTCTGTGACTCGTTGGATGGAAACGGTGCTTTATTCACAAATATGTTTTATGCCATATTCCAGTTTTGCGCATAAGTTAAATTCGCATCTTCAACTATTTTTATGTGCATTTTGGAATTTTGCAGAAAAAAACACTGAATGGAAACGCTTAAATTATAAAAATACGCATAACAAAAACTTATATGCTCAACTAAGTTATCCGGTAAGAAAACATGTGCATGAACTACAATGGAAACACTTTTTCTGAATAAATTCTTTAATGCGCATCAAAAAAGACATGTGACTTTTCAATGGGACAGTATAAAACTGGAGCAACCAATGGACTAATCTTGTTGCACAGCATTTGAAATGCTAGAGCAAAGTCTCGTCAAAGTGCTTCGTTATAATTAACTCCTATAACTGCGTTCCCAAACAGCAGGCTCTGAAAATAAGATAACATGACCGCGTTTCGTCTGCGCAGTCTGAAGCTCATAATTTATTGTATACGAAATTTATTATATACAGTGCCTTCTCCTACTGCAGCGAATTTAATTTTTCTTCGTGATATTTAGCGAAAGTTAATCAGGAGGTGATGATTTTGTTCTCTTTAACACACTGGATGGAAATGGTGCTTTATTCGCAAATGTTTTATGCAATATTCCAATTTTGCGCACAAGTTAAATTCCTTACTTTGCATGGAAACCTAGCTATTAGCAGCAAACGTCCTAATCAAACTAGTTAAACAGAGCAAAACAAGGACAGGAACCATGAATCCAGATAGTTGATCTCTCACCTGTCTGTTGATCCACGGACGACACCTGATGAGAGATCAATGTGAAGAACAGCAGACAACAAATGAGTGATTCCATCGCGATCTATCAGCAGAAGCTCTCAACGACTGTCAGTCACTGATCACAGCGATCAGCCGCTCGTCTGTAGCTCTGCCCACAATCAATACAGTCAATAACATCAGTTCCTCTCCAAAGAGCCTCTTCCTCAGGAAATCTCTTACTGTGCACAACTACAACATTTAACACACCTAGGATATTCAGAATTTGACGTCAGCACATTGATGCTTTCAGCTCACTAACGATTAAAAATTAAAAACTGTTAACCGAAAGAGTCACATTCGTTCATTCATATGTTTTTCATTGATGTCTACATGGAAAATAGTGAAAATGAGATTGGTTGCTGTGTTTGAGAGGCTCTGTGTGCTCAGCGCTGTGTATCTGGACTCTAGTCTGTCAACATGACCTCTGTGTGTTTGTGAACGCCTCCACATACGGCTTGCAGCTTCATTTCTTGTCAAGAAACACGTTTGACTATATATGACACGAATGTGATAAAATCAAGAATAGTCTTTTTTAAAATTGTAACATCTCATTTGGATTATAGTCAGCAGTGACAAACCAGTTTGGTTTATAGGTAGATTAAATTGAAAGATTATGAAGACAATCATGTTTTTCTGTAGAATAAGGTCAGTGATAAATCACCAACATGGATTAAGACAGTAAATAATGTTGATTTACATTGACTTTTACGTCAGACTCTTCATACGGCATCTTCTCAAGTGGCTCCTGCTTTGCTTTGGGTTTTATACAAGCTGTCAACTTTATTTCTAGTCAGAAAACACACTTGACTATATATGATATGAATATGATAGGAACAGCTTAAAAATCAAGTGTTGTCTTCATTAAAACTGTGAAACATCTCATTTGGATGAGAGTCCAACCTCCATAATGTATTTCAGAGGGAAAAGATTTAACTGGAAATAACTATTTCATCATTGAGGATTTGATTAGATTGTTCAGTATTGGTTGTATAATACAATCAAAATTGTGCCTGACTGGTTCTGCTTTCTTGTGATCATTTGGAGTAATTTATAGTGCGTTCAAATCCTTCTGGAAAGTATGTATTTATGAGTTAGTAAGTCGTAATTACTTCATCAGGTTCAAGTCACTTTAGTCGATGTACCATTTTTACATAAAATTCAGATTATTTTATCTCTAGTTTTAAAACATCTTGAATAAAATCGCTTAAAATGTGTTTTGCTTTTTAAATTTTTATTCAATTTATGAAGGTTCTGTAATTTAAAATGTTGAAATAGTAATATATTTTCTGTCATAATTGTACAATACAATGTTATTTTATACATGCAACTTTAAATGACAAAATATATAAAATTGTAATCATTTGAACAGATTTATTATCAATACAGATACTACATTCATTGCATCCTAGATAGACATTCTCTCACTTTTAACTCAAGAAATAGAAAGGAAAAGAAAACTAAAGTCAAACCCGGCTCATGACAGTACCCCTCCCCGAGGAGCACCCCTTGGCACTCCCGAGGAAGAAGACTGTCCTCGATGAGCGAGCGGTCCAGAATGTCCGGGCCGTACCCCTCCCAATCGACCAAGTACTGAAAACTCCTTCCCAGAGGGGAGACAGCCAACAGTTTCTTGACTCTATAGACCAGAGAACCCTCGAAAAGGACGGCGGGAGGGTGGGGAAAGATGGGAGGGTGGGTGAATAACGGGTTTAATATACGAGACATGGAAAACCAGGTGCACCTGTTGTAAATAGTGTGGTAGATTGAGTTGCACCGCCACCGGACTGAGGACCTTGACAATTGAAAAAGGGCCAATAAATTTAGGCACTAACTTACAAGACAGAGACTGAAGGGTTAGGTTACGAGTGGATAGCCACACTCTCTGGCCACAAACGTATTGTGAGCAGCTAGAGTACGGAGTAAACGCCCGAGGATCTGATTGACGTGTTCGGCTTGTCCATTAGTCTGTGGGTGAAATCCCAACGACAAACTAGCTGTAGCTCCGATCTGTCGACAGAATTCCCTCCAAAACTGAGAGACAAATTGAGGCCCTCTATCGGAGACAATGTCAGTGGGAAGCCCATGGATCTCAAAAAACGTGATCAAACACTACTAGTGCCGTCTCCTTTGCTGAAGGGAGCTTGGGAAGGGGGATAAATTGGGCCGCCTTAGAAAAGCGATCAACGACTTATGAATTGGCATGAAAAACGCACTTCTCAACCTTCACAAAAAGATTCTCTAACAGACGTTGTAGCACACGACGCACGTGCTGGACGTGTTCCTGGAGGGAAGACAAAAAAATGAGAATGTCGTCCAGGTGCACAAAAACGAAGATATGAAGCATGCCCTCAGGACATCATTCACCAACCCTTGGAAGACGGCCGGAGCGTTGATGAGCCTAAGGGAGTGTTGAAAGCTGTCTTCCACTCGTCTCCCTCCTTGATGTGCACTAAGTGGTACGCATTGCGAAGGTCCAATTTTGTGAAAATCTTTGCTCCCTGCATTATCTCGAAGGCCAACGACATAAGTGGCAGCTGGTCTTGTTTCTCTTACCATTATGTCGTTTAGCCCACAGTAATCAATGCAGGGATGCAAAGAACCATCCTTCTTTTTCACGAAAGAAGAGAGGTGGAGGGGACAATAGGACCGGTGGCAAGCGAGTCAGCAAGGTATTTCTCGAGCGTCTCACGTTCTGGAGCAGACAAGGAATATAGTTTACCGCAGATTGTGGTACCCCTCCGGGACACCAGACAAATCTCCGGGCTCTTCCTGAAACACAGAAACAGAGGACACAACAGGCATATCCGAGACGAGACACTTTACGTGACAAGATAAGCCCCAAGACATGATGGTCCCTTCTACCCAGTGTGATGGATCGGTGGCCCTCCCCCTCATTATCATCACCACCCCGTCCCTTATTCGCCACCCTTCACCAGGCTCCCGACGGGAGTGGGTGGATGAGAGGAGGGGCGTGGGATCAACGTGGGCTGGCGGCGTGTGATGAGGCACAGCTGGACTGAATTAAGCCTCATCACCGCCGCCGTTAAATGCCGAGTGCGCCTCTCCTCGGGAGACCGGTCTCTTCCCCCGTGCATGCACGCTGGTGTCCTCGTGGGTCCAGGAAGGGTGCGTTGAGGGACATCGTGCCGCTGAGGATGTGAGCAGCGGAACCTCCAGAGTCAGCGTGCGAGCCGCACCCGTATTATGGCCGACGGGCCAGGATGCCGGGCCGTTCAAGTCCCGCCAAAAGGCCGAGAAAGAAGAGGAAGAGCCGCCGCCCCTCGAAACCGGACGAGAGCGGGAGCATGTGCGGCCACCGGACTCCGCCCCTTGCCTGGACCCTTCCCGTCTGGAACACTGCCCTCCTTCACGAGCCCCGCAGCACAATGAGGACACCAGATCCCCCTGTTTTGTTGGACACTTCTTCCCCCTGGACACTTTATTTTATTGATTTTTGTTTAATAAAAGCCAATCCGAGGCCTGACGCCACACCCACTGTGTCTGTCGTTGGCTCCTCCCGTCACACCAGTTAAACTGAGGATTATGCTGAGTTAACCAAGGGTGCCCCAAAATGAGAGGCTTAAGGGGGGAACGAAAAATAAAAAAGGAAATTGTCTCTTGGTGATTGCTGGAAATGATGAGACTCACTGGAGCGGTGGCACAAAGGACCTTGGAAAGGATGCCACCATACAGGGCATAGATCGTAGGGGGTTTACTTAACTCCTGATTGAGAGCCCAGTTCTCATCCATAAAATTCCCCTCGGCTCCCGAGCCAACAAGAGTCACACAGGAAAAGGTGGAACCACCACAGCGCAGGAGGGCAGCGAGGGAGTTACGAGCCTTGTGAGATGGGGAAAAGGTAGTCGCCCTCTCTTTTACTGGACATGCCCCTGCGTGCCACAATATATACAGAGTTCCCCAAGAATGCGGCACTGATGTTCTGCAGTGGAGATGTGAAGACCTCCCAGTTTGGGTTTGAACTCAAAGCACTTGTCGAGGTGGATGGCCAGTTCTACCAGTTGTTCCAAGCGGGTTGACAGATCACAAGTTAGAATCTCCTCCTTGATCTCCCCAGAGAAACCCTCCAAAAAACGAGCAGTGAGGGCCTGCTTGTTCCACGCGCAAGTGGCCGCTAAGGTGCGGAACTCTATAGTAGAATCGGCAGCAGACCACTTCCCCAGGTGAAGTGTTACAAGTTGTCGAGATGCCTCATGTCCATAGACAGAGTGATCGAAAATCTTAATCGTCTCCTCCTTAAATAAAGAAAACTGTTCACAGCAGCTGGCCTCCGTCTCCCACACTGCCGCTCCCCAGTCACGTGCCCGCCCACTTCACACTGTGTCAAAAAGGCTCAGCATTCCGTAGGCTGTCCGGAATAACAAGAAAGGTTGTTAATTCGTGGTTTGGGAAGATTACGCAGCTGTGGCATAGCAGATTGAGCGGGACGCAGAGTCTGCTGCTGACTGGTTAGCAGACAGGCTTTCCACGACCATGCTTTGGCCAGATTATTCTGTGACAACAAACGGGACCCAGAGGCAAAGGCAAGTCAAACAGAGGATTTATTGTCCACAAAACGAACTCAGGCAGTCTGCTGTTCGCTAGCAGGATCAGGCATACGCAGAACTGGAAAATAACTCAGGAGAAACTGGAACATAGAAGTTGACTGTGCAGTCCCGAACGGCATGGCGAGTGCTGACTAACACAGAAGGCTATACAGTCCGGAGGAGAACAAACCACTGGCAGCAGGTCACTAGGAGACTGGGCAGCAGTCTGGTAAAACATTCGACAGGACTCGACTAAACTAGACAGGACAGTACTTGACTTGACACAACAGAGCTTTGGAAGTGTTAGAGAGAGAGTGCTAGAAGACTGGCCGCAAAACACAATAATCTGGCAAAAACGCCTAGAAACATGCAGAGAGAAATAGAGGAGCAAACCAGCGTCAAAGAGAAGCAGGTGCCGTCCCAATCAGTGATCGCGAACAGCTGAATCTAGGATAGCAGCGCAAGAAATAGAAAGGAAAAGAAAACTAGAGTCAAACCCGGCTCATGACACAAGGCTTAAAGAAAGTTTTGAGTTTCTTTTGTGGTGGTAAAAACTTGTAAAAGCGATCTATCTGACATTACTTGAATGCACCATTACATGCATATGATTATGAGGGCAAACAAAATAATGTCATTGAAGAATCAGCACGAATTAAGACAGTAAATTCCCTTTGACGTCAGACTCTTGAGTACGGGCGTCTTCTGAAGCAGCTCCTCTTTGCTTTGGGTTTTATAAAAGCTGTCAATTTCCAATCAGAAAACACATTTGACTTTATATGATATGAATATGATAGAAACAGCTTATAAAATCAATTGTCGTCTTCATTAAAACTGTGAAGCATCTCATTTGGTCAGTAGTCAACTACACTCACAAAGAATTTGACCTCCACAATGTATTTCAGCGCGAAAAGTATGTAACTAGAAATAACATTATTTTATCAGTGAGAATTTGATTAGATTGTTCATAACTGGAGTAATTTATAGCGTATTCAAGTCCTCTTGGAACATTCGTATTTACAAGTTAGTAAGTCGTAATTATGAGGTGCGTTCTGAATTATAAGTCAGGTGCGTTCAAGTCACTTTGGTTGATGTACAATTCTATATAAAATTCCGTTTTTTTAAAAATCTCTACTTCTGAAACATGACGAAAAGAACATGTTTTAAGTGTGTTTTAAGTTTTTATTCAATTTATGAAGTTTTGTAAATTCAAATATTAAAATGGTAATATAATTTTCTGTCGTAATTGTACAATACAATGTTATTTTATACATGCGACTTTAAATGACAAGATATATAAAATTATAATAATTTTACCAGATTTACCATCAATACAGATACTACATCCATCACATCCTAAATATTCTCTCACTGATGCTCCTAACTTACAATGTGGTGGCGTTCAACTCGTAAAAACGATCTGACATGATTTGAATACACCGTTATTATATGTGACCCTGCAGCACAAAAGCAGTCATAAGCAGCACAGGTATATTTGTAGCAATAGCCAACAATACACTGAATGGGTCAAAATTATACATTTCTCTTTTATGACAAAAATCATTAGGACATTAAATAAAGAACATGTTCCATTAAGATATTTTGTAAATTTCCTACTGTAAAAATTTCAAAACTTATTTTTTGATTAGTAATATGCATCGCTAAGAACCTCATTCGGACAACTTTAAAGGTGATTTTCTCAATATTTAGTTTTTAATCAATGGAATATCAATGGAAAGCTTATTCATTCAGCTTTCATAAGATGCATAAATCTCAATTTCACAAAATTGACCCTTATGACTGGTTTTGTGGACACATATGCGCATAAAAGATTATGAAAGAAAACAAAGTAATGTCATTGATGAATCAACATGAATTAAGACAGGAAGACGTCAGACTCTGCGTACGGGAGTCTTCCGAAGCAGCTCCCGCTTTGTTTTGGGTTTTATAGACGCTTCCATCTGCGGCATGACTTTGGCCATGGCGTTATGGATCCACGAGATGTATTTGGAGACCTGCGTGTAGACGCCGTACTTGCCCTTCCGGGCGCACCCTTCACCCCAGCTCACCACGCCCGTCACAAACCACGTGCTTTTGTAGCGTGTCACGTGCGGCCCGCCGCTGTCGCCCTGACAGGCATCCTTCTCCTCCTGATCGTATCCGGCGCAGAACATGCGGGTGGAGATCTTAAACTTGCTGGACTCGATGCACTTGGCGCGGTCGACGTATGGCACGGTCAGCTTCTGCAGGACGGTGGACTGGAGGCCGCCCTCGCGCACTCGGCCGAAGCCGCTCACCAGCCCATCCTCTTGGAGCATCAGCACGCGCTCGGCGAAGTCGCGGTCTGGAAGGCAGGCGGGGATGATGAATCTGCTGAATCTGATGGGCTTGCTGAGCTTGATGAGGGCGATGTCGTTGTGGTAGGTCTCAGTCATGTAGTTCTTGTGAATCAGAATCTCGTCTACGTCGTGTGTGACCTCACGACCCTCGTTGACCAGCGTGTCGAACTCACCTGACAGGAAGACACAAACAGGAGTGAGATCTCTTTAACATCTCTATTGTTTCTCCCAGATGGACACTTTTACCGAACTCTCTGTGATGTTTCTCCTGAGAGTAATCTCACATGTGTCTCCTCTAGAGTTTAGGAAGAGATCTCAACCAGTGTTGCGGAAAGTTACTTTTAAAAGGAATGCATTACAATATTGCATTGCTTCCTATAAAGTAACTTCATAATTTCGTTACTTTTATGGAAAGTAATGTGTTACGTTACTTTTGAGTTACTTATTAACAAAAATCCCTTAATTCGCAAAAAAGGTTTATGCTCGCTTGAGGTGGTTTTTGACTAGAGAAAAAAAGGCCTAATGCAAATAATGGGAGATGGAAACACATTTTGTGAATAAATTGCACATCAAAAAAGTCAACTATAATTTGCCTTATGAGAACACCATAAAATATACTGATATGAAAGAGCAACATCTGAGCAATAGCATGTTAAAAAATGATGGATTATGGAGATTTAATGTTGTTTATTTTATGCATATCAAGCAGCTTTTTTGTGGATCAAATTTCTGAAAATGTGCATGAAAATATTTCACAAATGTTGAAATTTTAAATAAAGGGTCATGACAGCATTTCCTGATGCTCATATAAAAAGTCGTACCTACAACCACCCGGGTGGAGAGCGACTGATTCATGCAGTGAGCGGCCGACAGGACGATGTACTCGTTTAAGATGGTGCCGCCGCAGAAGCCGATGTTGTCTTCGTTGATGAGAAGAGCCTGAGAGAAGATCCAACATCGACATGCTCAGACTGACATATTTCATGTCTCCAATGTAAAGTTTCATGCTAAAGAAGAGCTTAAAGGGATAGATCACCCAAAAATGAAAATTCAATCATTAATTACTCACCCTTATGTTGTTCCAAACCTGTTTTCTACGTTGTTTACGCTTTGATCTGAACGTAAACAACGTATCATCGCACATACGTTGCATATGTTGTTTACGTATGTGATACTCTCCAAAATGGCGCTATAGGGTGACGTTGAATAAAGTCGTAATTTTTGTTTTCTTTGCACACAAAAAGTTTTCTCGTAGCTTCGTAAAATTACGGTTGAACCACTGATGGATTATTTTAATGATGTCCTTGCTACGTTTCTGAGCCTCGATCGTGTTAAGATCCTTGCTTTCTATAGAGCTCTCGGGAATTCATCGCAAATATCTTAATTTGTGTTCCGAAGATAAACAAAGGTCTTACGGGTTTGGAACGACATGAGGGTGAGTAATTAATGACAGAATTTTCATTTTTGGGTGAACTGTCCCTTTAAAGAAAAGCCTCTACCTGCCATGGACAGTCTCCAGGAAGACACTCCATACCATTCACGATTCTTTGCTTTCTCGAAGATGATTCAGGCAGAATGGCTTCCTCGTCCACCTGACCCAAGATCTTCGGCTCGGGGAGGCCAAACATGCTGTTTGTCTCATTGCCAGGAGGGTTCGTGGCGTCTGCGACAGGCTCGTCGGTGGTCTCCTCTTCATTCTCAGTGTTGTTGATGTGTATGTTGTTTAAGATGCTTCTGGTCTTCTGAGGATGGACTGCGCCACATTTGAAAGGATCTGAAACCAAAAGGTGTTTAAACTGGGGACGGATAAACATCTCGCTTGAAGTCAAAACATCATTTACCTTGAGACTGACACGACTTTCCATTATTGGCCAGCTCGTAGCCTTTAGCACATGAACAGGCGACGTTATTCCTCTCCACTTTGCAGAAATGATCGCAGCCTCCGTTTTCGCTCTCACAGAGCGCAGGAATAACTGCGGCGAGACACACAGGAGAGAAACTCAGTGCCGCTGATCGACTGACTGTCTGTTGTGTTATTACTGAACATCATGTGGCTCTTTACCGATCTCACAGTTGTAGCCCTTAAAGCCTTGCTGACAGTAACACGTGTACGGCCCGATCGCGTCTTTACACTCGCCGCCGTTGAGACACGGGCGGGACAAACACGCGTCTCCATCTGAACAAACACCAAACACACGAGCACTCGTATCAAGACTTACTTCCCCATTAAAACCAAGCTCAACCCAAGGATCATTGCAGACTCACCAACATACTTGTTCCAGAACTCATCCTGAGAGAAAACACAACACACATCCATCAGATGAAATGAACACACACTCGATTCGTTTGAACTGCATTTATTTTGATGTTTGTTTTCATTAGAATAGACCTTAGACCTCATGCTTTCTTTCACATGTGGTTATTTTAGTAACAAAAGATTTTCATCAAATGGTTCAAACAGAACTAAGTTTCTCATACAGCCTGAAAATGATTCATTGTATTTATATTGGCCACATCAAGTTCAATAGTTCAACTCTGTTATGGAGAAATTCACACTGATAATAGTTGCTAGCTATTGGCTGTGACATTTCGGCACAAAACATGTACCAAATCATCTTGATGAAGGACTTTGGCTCAGCCATTTCAGAATTATTAAAACAATATTTAAGATGGTGTGCGATGAGATCGGCGCGATGGTTTGTGCAGTTATCCAGTCACATGATCTGTTGAGGCAAAGTCAATGACTTTTTTGATGCACATTGAGGAATTAATTCAGTGTTTCCATTGTAGTTATTGTGCATTTTTTCTTATTAGATATAGAAATGATCAAACTCATTTGAGCACAGCTTTAATGTGCATCTTGGCATTTACGTCCAGCATGCAAAATCCCAAAAATTGCACAAGAGTAGGTGGAGTCCTAACGGCCTGAGGTGGTACACATGATTTCCTGAACGTTTCCAATGAAATATTTAAAAAGAACCAAACAAACAAACCACCGACCGTCTTTTTAACATCCTCGAAGATTTCTCTGGCCTCCTCATAACTGCAGCGCTCCTCAACACACTCACGCTCCATGTTTCCCTTCTTTAGCTCCTCAAACATGGTGTTGGCGCGCCGGCGCCGGCTCAAGACCTGACTGGCATCTCGACTGTGGAGGAAGACTGGAGAAACACATGCCATCATCATCATCAAAGCCTCCCTCCTGATAGCAGCGGAAGAGCCGAGTGTTGAGAAATAAACCAAACCTTATCATTAGCATGCTCAAACTCACTCTGACATTGATTAGGCCTTAAACAACAAACCTTCAGGTCAGATAAAGAGAAATACGAGTCACTCTGAAGCTTCGGTCTGTTCGGTCGAGACGACGCACTCACCTTCTGAGCTCACACAGTGTATTAGAAACAAGCAGAGAAAATTCCAGAAGACCCAAGACATTGTGGTTTATCAGCGTCCAGCTCTTTCACATTAGAGGATCGTCAGAAAACAGACAGAAGTTCAATGAACTGAGCGCTGGGAGGGAGAGAGAGACACAGGAACAGGGGGAGGAGAAACTGACCAGAGGACAAAGTGAAAAGCACCAGCGTTTACTCTCCAGACACGTGGGATATTTCAGTTCAGAGCTCATGAAACTCTCTGATGAGTTCATTTGATGTTCTCTACACAAACACAGAGATTCGAGAGCTGCAGCCAAGCGGAAGATTATCAGGGAGTAGCTCAGCTCTGTTTCTCACACAAAACATGAATGAAGACTCAAATGAGTGCTCATGTATGTACGGGATTCATGAAGAGTCTAATGCTAATGCAATACATTTATTAATTTAGCAGATGCCTTTATCCTAAGAGTCTTACAAGGAGGAATACAACAAGCGAATGATCTTAAAGGGCTGGTGATAATGCAATGGTGATAAATGGTGAACATCTGTTTAGTCAATAGTTTGATCATCTAAATAAGACCTTCTGTCCTCTTTGAGGTCACAGAGATGAAGATGGGCTGTTAAAGGGGTCATGACATGGATTATTTTATTATTATTATTTTAGTATGTTCCTTGACGTTTACTTATGATGTTAATAAAGTTTTTTTTTTTTTTGCACAAAAAACAAATAAATATGTGGAAAAATGATTATTTTCAGCCCTCATTCTGACCCTCTGTCTAAAATGACCTGTTTTAAGGGGCGTGTCCTTTAAGGCTCGTCAGTAACCAGCCGCTGTTATGATTGGGTAACGTCACTGCATAGGAAACAGTATCAACGCTCCCTCGCTATTGCATGTGAGTGTTTTGACAACATGATCAAAACATTTCCAGACAAAGCATTATGAAATTATTTACTTATGGTTTGTGATGCAGATCTAGTGTCGCTTCATCTTTCAGCGAGTGGTTGTTTGTGACTCTTCATGACACTGTGCCTCGATTACAAAACAAAATCCTTGACACCGGGGCGCCTTTTAAAATAAACTATCCACTCGTTCCTTACGCTGGGATCCTTCTGATG
Organism: Acrossocheilus fasciatus; assembly: GCA_036784905.1. Lineage (NCBI taxonomy): Eukaryota > Metazoa > Chordata > Actinopteri > Cypriniformes > Cyprinidae > Acrossocheilus > Acrossocheilus fasciatus. Next base: position 512,525 of record CM071938.1, on the reverse strand, counting down.
TCTGTACAAAGACATGAACGAGCTGTTTAAACCAAACGCGTCGAAGCGAGCGATCTTTCACTGCATTTGTCCTGAGGACAGACTCAGATCTGATTACTGTATCCAGTGCAGACAAGATAGCGCAGTGATTGTGATTTCTATTAGCTTTTTACACGACGCGACACTCGCATTCAGTGTGATCAAGTGTTAAGCGACCGAACGCCAGTGGGCGGGGCCTATGCTGAGAAGAAGACTATTCGTTGATGTCTTGCTCTAGAGGCGTGTTTATGCAAATATTTGTGCCTAGGTGATGTCATCTTGTACCTCGGATCCAAACAAGCCATTTTTGGAGCTTGATTAAATAAATGCTTTGTTTATAATGAGGAGAATGTTTTAAGTTATGAAACTTAAAGATGTTTTAATGGTACAAATACCTCTTATATGCCAATAGATCAAGGAAAATTAGATTTTTCGTGTCTTGATCCCTTTAACTTTCTTTTATTGGAATATCTAAACCTTATATGTGATCCTGCAGCACAGAAGCAGTCATAAGCAGCACAGCTATATTTGTAGCAATAGCCAACAATACATTGTATGGGTCAAAATTATCCATTTTTCTTTTATGCCAAAAATCATTAGGATATTAAGTAAAGATCATGTTCCATGAAGATATTTAGTAAATTTCCTACCGTGAATATATCAAAACAAATAGTTGTATCTCAGCCAAACTTTCCCAACAAACCAGCTTTCAGATGATGTATAAATCACATTTTTGAAAAAATTGACCCTTATGACTGGTTTTGTGGTCCAGGGTCACATATCTGTGCTTTATCAGACTAATATAATGTATACAAAACGTACAGGGTGTCTAACATCTGACCCTACACAGGGTCACGTCTGGTGTATGATTAGCAACATCTGCACAAGAAAATCAATGCTGTTTCAGTTAATGACTGCCTAAATGTCCCCCAAACACACCAGAATGATCCCTAAAACCAACACACATGAAGATCAGATGCATGAATAACAAAAGCACAAACTCAGAGAGAGTGTTTTATTTCAAAGCTCACGACAGACATTAATCACGAGCAGTCGGCTTAACTGGAGATGGAGGGGTTTTCATAACCACCTCAAGCCATTTCAAGAAGTTGGCCACTTTGGTGTAAATCCCATAGTACCCCGGCTGTTCGCAGCCTTTACCCCACGACACGACGCCCGTCAGGAAGGACGTTCCCTCGTAGCGGGTGACCAGCGGACTGCCGTCATGTCCTCTGCAGGACTCCTGGCTGCCCTCGGCGTAACCCGCGCAGAACATGTTAGCCGTGATGTTGACGCCGCTCTTCTCTGCACACTGCGCTGTGGGCATCAGAGGGACGGCTAGCCGCTGCAGTGTGGATGATGAAGGGGCTTCAAGACCTTTGGAGCGGTGGATGTTGTCTCCTGCGGTTCGCTTGCCCCATCCGCTGAGCGTGTGGAAGCGGACGAATGCAAGCTCGTTTTGCGCCTGCTGTGGCGTCGGTAGGCAAACGGGCACGGCGTATGTGGAGCGCTTGGGTTCTCCGCGCAGCTGTAGGAGGGCCAAGTTGCTATCCAGTGACAGGGGGTCGTAGTTCTCATGGATGACCACACGAGCAACATCATACGCCTCCTCTGAGCCGTCCATCACATCCAGGTCATGATCACCTGAGGACAAACCAACTCACTGCATCAAGACCGGAAACAAACCTACAGCTGAATAACGACACTATAGTCTTCTGGGATTGCGCTCTGCTTCACAGCTGAAATTAAAGTCTCTCTTTATAATTGCTGAATTTGCAACTCTGTTATTTTCTGTGATGCTGCTTTGAAACACTCTGTATTGTATGAAGTGCTATAGAATTAAATGCAGTGTTGGGGGTAATGCATTACAAGTAACACATTATAAGTTATGTAATCAGATTACTTTTTTCAAGTAACTTCTAAAGTAACACATTACTTTTTGATTTTAAATAAGTAACTCCAGTTACTGTGTTTCCCATGCATTGAGTGACAGCTCCGGTGTTGAGAGAAATCAGGAGTAAGAACATGATCTTACTGTAGTTTTAGACTAAATATCAACATGTCGGTAGACAAGATTGTAGATTCAGTATTCCTCAAAATTAATAAAAACTGTGAAATGCAAAAATGCATTACGAGTACCGTGAGTTACATAATCAGATTACTTTTTTCAACTACTTAGTAAAGTAACACATTCATTTTTAAATTACAAGGAATATCAGCTCTCCTGTCCGCAAAAGAAAAAAAAAGAAAACATATTCAGTATTCCTTAAAATTAATAAAAACAGTGAAATGCAAATTCAGAATATGATGCAAGCTGGCAATAAATAAATATCGGTAACTCTTTTTGGTAATACTTTATTTTAAGGTGTCATAATACAGAGTAATTACCTAATTAAGTACTTATTAGTAGCCGTTGTACTTACATGAAATAAAATGTACTTACCATGTAACTAAGTTATGGAACAGCCTGTAATTACAGTTTGTAATGATGTAGATGTAATAGGCAGCTACTGTTACACGTATGTAACAGACTGAGTCTGTTACACAGCTACTAGTACACTTAAGTACAATCTTGATACACTTTATTTTAAGTAGCTTATGTCTGTGTACTTACATTTATAATTATGTTGTATAAAGTCTGCAACAATCTTTTGGTTACATAAGTAGCTGTGTAACAGACTCGGTCTGTTACATGTGTAACAGTAGCTGCCTATTACATCTACATCATTACAAACTGTAAGTACAGGCTGTTCCATAATTTAGTTACATGGTGAGTACATTTTGTTTCATGTAAGTACAACATCTGCTACTAAGTACTTAATTGGGTAATTACTCTGTATTATGTACACCTTAAAATAAAGTGTTGCTCAATTTTTTAAGGTGTCCTTGTTACACGTTACAATACAAGTACTTACTGTAATAATAAAAATAAATGATGCATAATTACATGCAAGTAACCCTAAGCCAAACCCTAATCCTAACCATATAGTAAGCACTGTAGTTAATTAATATTACTCAGTACTTACCCTTAATGTTTAATTACACTGTAACAAGGACACCTTAAAATAAAGTGTAACGCAAATATCCTTGATGCATTTAATCCCATTTATTAATCAATTTAACCATACTAATAACAAAAATTGACTTTAGATGAACATAACATTTGTGTTTCTTTGTTTTTTTTTTATTGCTGAAGAGTATTGAACTTTCTTCTCCTGCGTCATATTCTTCTTCTAATTCATTTCACTTTTGGTGTGAAAGGGCTTTTACGTTTGCCAAAAATATAACTTTTGTATATTAAAACCAAAGCCCAGCCCAGATTTAAAAAGTAACGCTACACATTACTTCCCATGAAAAGTAATTAAGTAATGTAATCAGTTACTTTTTTGGGGAGTAACACAATATTGTAATGCATTGCTTGTAAAAGTAACTTTCCCCAACACTGAATGAGTGTGATTTGACTTTACAATGAGAGAAACACTTCAGATACCTGTGATAACCTTCAAACGCTTCATGTCCTTCTGATGAACGCAGTGAGCAGCGGTTACGACCCAGTTATCGTCCAGAAGAGCCGCTCCACACAGACCCTCGCCATTATAATCTATCAACACCTGAGACAAATAATACAATCATTCAGTCGCTCGCCCTCATGACGCTGCGTGGCGATGTACACATTTACAGTTACCTGCCAAGGACAGTGACCTCTGGGACAGTGAATTCCACCCACTATCTGTTTTTGAGAATCAACAGTGTTTTTCTGAAGTGGAACCTTTCCACATGGATATTCGACTGCAGAGGAAAACAAAACATTTGAACTAGAAAAAGGAAAGTTGGCAAGAGAAATGGGGAATGTTGGCTCGACAAAAGCTTGCCTGTTAGAGTTTGAATGTTTTATACGCCTTGTTTACTGTGAAGACTTGGGGCCAGATTTACTAACAGCTTGCACCAGCGCAAACTGTCTTTTAGCATTAAAATAGTACTGCCACACCGTGTCCCGACTACACGCTATGTTGCGACACGCAATAAAATCTTTTCCATATCAACCTGAGTTTTTGTCCTAACTAGCCGCGACGTGCGAAATTTCTATTTTAGAAACGGCATATATTTCTGCAACATCGTGGCTGGAACAACATACAAACTATGACACAGTTATAATCTCAGGTACAGATTATGTGCTTTATTCAAAGTTTAAAATGTCTAATGTTTGAGTATCATATTGCATGACATTTATAGCCATACTGAAATCAATAATAGATCATTTACATCAGATCTTGAAAATAAATGAAAGCAAAAAATATACGTTAAAACTGCAAACTCAATGCAAAGTGTTTTCCATGACAAAGATGGTGACTGTGACTCAGTATGCAGTTTTAATAATGTTAAAAGTATATTTACTATTTATGAATTAGATTGTAAACTTCTCCATTTCACGCTGTTGCTTCACGTTTGTGGTCTGGACAGCCAAATTGCTTGTCGCGTTACGTGTAATTAGGACACGGTGTCAGGATTTACTAAAGATGAGCAGTGAAGAATTAGCGCTGAAAAGGCGTGGACACAGTTATTTTGCGCTTGTCAAATTACTGGTATTTGCGCCATTATTTAACGCCCAAAAAATGTCTTAATGTCTTAAAGCAGGCGCTAATTTGCTCTTGGTAGATTGCACTGGTCATTATGGAAATGAGATGTTGAGTCTGTGTTCTTTATTGTACGCATTTTCAGTAAATCATCCTCAGAATTTTCCTCTCCCATCAGCGCTTTTATGGGATTGCGCTCTAACGCTAATTTTCCCTGTTTAGTAAATCTGGCCCTTTGTTAGTTTGGAGAGATCTGAAGGTCTGTAAAGTTCTTCTCTGTTTTTATTCTCCAGTTCATAAATGTAAGACTTATCCCACCTTCAGCGACACAAGAAATCCCATCAGCCCCTAGTGCGTATCCTGCGGCGCAGCTGCATTCGCGTCTGGGTCCAGAAGCATCGCAGAACTGTTCGCAGCCTCCGTTCACATACTGACACTTTAGCGTCTCCTCAAACCCTATACCAGCCAAACCAACAACATCATATGAGGTTTCACCAAAGATCACGCAGCTGGTGTGACGTTCACGTACCCTTCTCACAGTATTTGCCCTCGAAGCCCTCCGGACACAGGCAGTAGTAGGTGTTGGCCAGATAGATGCATGTGCCATTGTTCTTGCATGGATTGGTCAAGCAGGGCTCCTTATCTTATTTATAAATAATCACATGCACAAAATTAAGTGAGGACTGACATGACAACACCTAAACTACCAGTCAAAAGTTTTTGAACAGTAAAATTTTTAATGTTTTTGAAATATGTTTACTATTTAAAATAACTGCTTTCTATTTGAATATATTTTAAAATGTAATTTATTCCTGATTTCAAAGCTGAATTTTCAGTCTTCAGTGTCACATGATCCTTCGGAAAGCATTCTAATATGCTGATTTGCTGTTCAAGAAACATTTATTATTATTATTATTATTATTATTATCCATATTTAAAAGAGTTGAGTATATTTTTTTTTCAGGATTTTTTGATGAATATCAAGCTCCAAAGATCAGCATTTATCTGAAATAAAAAGCTTTTATAACATTATACACTACACCATTCAAAAGCTTAGAGTCAAAATAATTGTTTTTCTGGAAAGAAATTATAAAAATTAATACTTTTATTTAGCAAGGATGGTTTAAATTGATCAAAAGTGACTATAAAGACATTTCAAATGTTACAAACGATTTCTATTTCAGATAAATGCTGTTCCTCTGAACTTTCTATTCATCAAAGAAACCTGAAAAATTCTACTCAGCTGTTTTCATCATAATAATAAATGTTTTTTGAGCAGCAAATCAGAATGCTTTCTGAAGGATCATGTGACTGGAGTAATGATGCTAAAATTCTGCTTTGAAATAAATTACATTTTAAAATACATTCAAATAGAAAACAGTTATTTTAAATAATAAAAAAAAATTCACTTATTTTGCACTTTGGATCAAATAAATGCAGGCTTGGTGACCAGAAGAGAATTCTTTAAAAACATTAAAAATATTACTGTTCAGAAACGTTTGACTGGTAGTGTATATTTAAAGAAAATGTTTAACCTAAACTCAGTTAAAACAAACAAATGTAGAAGAAACAGAACTTTAGGTCAGTAAATATAGTCATACTGTTGTCCTTTGATCAAATCCAAACACTGATAAAGTACCATATTACCACAGCAACTTTTACAGTAAAGGCCCGCCTTCACCAAGGACAATATCTATAATGATAATATTACCTTAAGTTTTTAATAATTGTTCTAATTCTATGAAAATGCTGAAGTCCACAAAACATAAACTATGATGATAACAACAAAGCCAAAAAAACAAAAACAAATATCACTGGAATAACAAAAAACTGATATCATTGGAATCATTTCCAAAACCTTATTTTTTCCAGCTGATTAACAGTAAAAACACTGACAGCCAATCAGAATCCATCTGACTTTAAAGAGCGCAAACATGGGGTGTTTACGTGACACCTTTTTCAACTAATAACAGAAAACGGCATTTTAGCCATTCATTTACAACAATGGTGTTTTGGGGGACTGAAAACGCAAACTTTTGAAAATAGGATTTCAACTTGGAAGTTTTTACGTGCGCATGTTTAGTTTATAGGTATGCATACAGGTGCAACGTTTTTTACATCGCCAACTACTGGCCTGGCATGAATAATACAGCATTTTAGCGGTTTCATCATTACAGGTTTCGTTCTTGGTGTGAACGTGCCTTACTGTGGTCATTTAATATCATTAAAATACTACTAGTAAAAATAATAAATACTATGTCCATGGACCCTTTTCAGAAGTCTGTGATGATGCGTTTAACGGTAGCATTGTAAATCCGCAAAAGGTTTTTATATTATGATTTTTTTTTTAAATGTATGTACATTTATAACACTTTGTATTATTTCACCTTTGTATCAAATAAAAAAATGGTTAACACTAATGCAAGGGTGGTAACTCCATGGGAGGGACGTTAAATCATCATACATCGTACTCCCTTCTGTCTGCCGTTATCAGTCTCTCTCAATTTTTTCCCTTTTTTTTTTTTTTTTTTTGAAGTCATGAAAACACTATTTGTGACCCTGGACGACAAAACCAATCTTAAGTGTCAATTTTTCAAAATTCAGATTTATACATCATCTGAAAGCTGAATATATAATCTTTCCATTGATGTATGGTTTGTTGGACAATATTTGTCTGAGATACAACTATTTGAAAATCTGGAATCTGAGGGAGCAAAAAAATCTAAATATTGAGAAAAATGCCGTTAAAGTTGTTCAAATGAAGTTCTTAGCAATGCATATTACTAATCAAAAATTAAGTTTTGATACATTTATGGTAAGAAATTTACAAAATATCTTCATGGAACATCTTTACTTAATATACTAATGATTTTTGGCATAAAAGAAAAATGGATAATTTTGACCCATACAATGTATTGTTGGCTATTGCTACA
>CM071938.1:482500-500000 GCA_036784905.1 Acrossocheilus fasciatus | reverse complement strand
CTGCGCACATATGCATTCCTATAAATTGAATACGTAATACTGTACATACGCACATGATATCACTGTTTTCACAAATTCACATTTTTGTAGTTTGCAGAGACGATAAGGGTACCATTTTCAAAAACTTGCTCTTTGAAACCTGTTTTTAAAAGTTTGCAATTTCAGGCCCCCAAAACGCCATTGTCGTGTAAATGAACGACCAAAGTGCATAAAAAGATTTAAGCTTTTTTTTATTCTTTCCATTTTCAGTTTTTAGTAGTGTTGTGTAAACACCCCCTTAGTCTTCTGGGTCTTGACCACATGGCTGCAGCACTCTTATATTACTGAGCATACTATTTAAAAAAAATATATTTATGTAAAAATTTGCAAATACATTAAAACAAGTGACATGTAGCCTTTCTCAGGCTTTTTCAGTTACTAATAATTACTTCTCTAAGTATGCAAGTAAACTGTTAGAAATCAGTTAAGTGCAGTGATTTTCTCTTCTTGATAATATTGTTTGATTAATATGAATTACATAATCAGGTGTGGTTTTGTTTGGCTGCAATATTCTGACTCATTTGTGGCGTTTCATGTTTTTGTCTCGTCTGTTTACATTCACGTACGTATCACTTTTAAGAAGTGAATTTGGTTACATTTGACAGTCCACTTTAGACATTCTACTAACTAGATGTAACTAACTGTCAACTAACTGTCATTAATTTGCAACTACATGTCAGCTAACACTCAGAGTATTAGTATACTGTAAGGTTAGGGCTAGGGCAAATTACTTACAGTATAGAATATCTGTTGGGGACCATTAAAATAAACTGTTCGCAGATATTAAGCAGACAGTCGACTAATACTCTGATGACTGCTAGTTGACATGTAGTCGCAGAGTTACTTATAGTTAATAAAATGTCTAAAGTGGATGATCACAAAAATGAATTTGACTGTTCACATGAAATTTGGCACACCTTGAATCTGCGGTTGTTGTGTTCTCATGATGTTTTCACATGTGTAATAATTTCATTCACAATCCGTTCTGAGAGCAATCATACCTGCGACTATCTTGAGAAACTTGACATTGAGTTTTTCCAAACAGTGGGCGGCTGTGAGGATCCAGGTGGGTTTGTAGATCACACCTCCACAGAAACCCTTCTGACCGTACTTTAGCAACACCTGTCCATCAACACACACACACACACACACACACACACACACACACACACACAGATGTTTGACGGTAAAGTACAGTATGACCTGTGAACAGGTGGATTCTGTGTGGTGACCGCTGGTACCTGCCATGGACAGTGACCTTTAGGACATTCAGCTCCACCAACGATACGAGATCTCACGTCGTCTTTAGGACTCACAGCAGCACCTCCACCCTGAAGAAGAGGAACCTTCCCACACGGAAAAGCCTCTGTAACAGAGAGTTAGATTCTGTTTACGTACAAACGCCATGCTGAAGTCTTTATAAGACAACCAGTGCTGGGGAAAGTAACTTTTAAAAGTAATGCATTACAATATTGCGTAACTCCCTAAAAAAGTAACTAATTACGTTACTTAGTGTTACGTTACTTTTGCGGTTACACTATATTGATAGTCCACTTTAGACATTCTACTAACAGTGAGTAACTTTGCAACTACATGTCAACTAGCAGTCATTAGAGTATTAGTAGACTGTTTGATTAATATCTTCTAACACTTTATTTTGATGAGTCCACAACATACTGACAATAAGAATCTTTGCAAGTATATGTCAACAACGTTTACTAACCTAACCTAACAGTCTACTCTGAGAGTTAGTAGACATGTAGCTGCTAATTAATGAGAATTAGTTAGCATGTAGTTGCAAAGTTACTTATAGTTCGTAGAATGTCTAAAGTGGACTACCAAAATAAAGTGCAACCTAAAAAAGTTATATGTTTGGCAAACGTAAAAACCCTTTCACACCAAATATGAAATGAATAAGCCTCAGTCTGAAGGAAAAGTAAATTCACGTCTGTACAGTAGAACGCAGAAGAAGAAAGTTGGGCACAATTCAGCTGAATTAAAACTAAGAAGCATAAATGTTTACCTTGAGTAACTTTTGCTTATTAGTATGGTTGAATTGGATCATTGAAGGTCAGGAGCAAAGACATTGGTTAATAAAGTGGGATTAAATACATAAACGATATTTGTGTTATTTAACATTTACTTATTGCAGGTTTGCCTCATATTCTGAGTTGCATTTTATGTTTTTTTATTCATTTTGAGGAATACTGAATCAGTTTTTTTTTAAAGTGAGATGAATTAATGCATGTTCACATTTATTCTAGAACTAAAGTAACATCTTAAAAATGGGCACTGGAGAGCTTTCAATCAATAAATGGGAAAAAAAAGTTACTGGAGTTACTTATTTAAAAAAGTAACTGAGATATTTTCTTGTAAATTAAAAAGTAAAGCGTTACTTTACTGGTTACTTAAAGTAATCTGATTACGTAACTCGCGTTACTTGTAATACACTGCAAAAAATGATTTTGTTCCTTAGTATTTTTGTCCTGTTTTCTTGTATAAATATCTATAAATTCTGGAATTAAGATGAATTTACTTAACAAGTAAAATGACTTAAGATATTACGTCTTGTTTTCTGAAAATATTATCCAAATTTTGTTAGTTTTTGCTTAAAACAAGCAAAAATATCTGCCAATGGGGTCAGAAAAATAATCTTGTTTAGCCTTTGAATTAAGATTATTTTTCTTACTCCATTGGCAGATATTTTTGCTTGTTTTAAGCAAAAACTAACAAAATTTGGATAATATTTTCAGAAAACAAGACGTAATATCTTAAGTCGATTTACTTTTCAAGTAAATGCATCCTGATTTAAGAATTTTTAGATATTTATACTAGAAAACAAGACATAAATATTTTTTGCAGTGTGCGTTACCCCAGCACTGAATGCTATCCAGATGATGGTGAATCTCTAGGCTGCTAGATTACTAGTAACCCGTGTGTTCTGTGATTTCTCACCGTGTGTCAGGCACTTCTGACCAGCTGACCCTAAGAAATATCCGTCGGCACAGGAACAGTTTCTCTGAGCGTCCTCCTCCACACAGAAGTGCTCGCAGCGCCCGTTATCATGCAGACAGGAGTCAGGAACGTCTTTAATCGCTGAGGAGTGAAGGAAAAACATGCGCATGGGGCCTGAATCAGGAATTTGTTCGTTCTTTAACTTAACAAGGACATCACGTTACTCTTTCTGAATGCTGAACATTCACATATGATTGATTGTCAGCCATTTTGGCTGAGAAGTGAATTTAGTTACATTTTATTTCCATAATCCACTTTATTTTACTAACTAGATGTAACTAACTGTCATGCATTTGCAACTACGTATCAACTAACTATCATTAGAGTATCTGTAGACTGTTAGATTAGGGTTAAGGTTAGCAGAATAAGTTGAAATGCAGTTGCAAATTACTTACAGTATACAATGTCTGTTGGGGACCATTAAAATAAAGAGTATAATAATACCCCTTTCGTAAATTAACCATGGTTTTATTGTAGTAAAAGTGTAGTAACCCTGTTTTTTTGGCGTATTGATTACCATTTGTATAACCACAGTTTTAATACAAATACCACGGTTAAACTATGGTTAGTGTAGCAAAACGATGGGTAACTATAGTAACCATGGTTTTGTGGTTTAATTTGTAGTGAAACCATGGTTAATTTAGTCTATACTAGTCTAATACTTCTCTAATGGCTGCTATAGTTGACATAACCTACATTTTGGCATTTTTTTGTTTTATAAATAAATAAAATAGCTGAATTGACTCCACTGAAGCCCTGCTGTGTCGAAGCTCTCACCCTGCTCACAGTTCCGTCCACTGAAGCCCGGCGAACACAGACACGTGTAGGATTCTGCGTTCTGGGTCGTGCAGAGCCCATTATTCTCACATGGATTTGATTCACACTGATCTTTAACTGCAGACGAACACAGATATTCATCTTAATCACAGACATGTCATGAAGATGAATGACTTTCCAAAGACAACTTCAAAATCTCACCATCGTAGATCTTCCAGAACTCGTTCTGTGCGGAGACATTAGTTAGACGTTTGCTTGCACTGAACTAATAAAATACACAACTAAACCAAAGACTTGAGCAAGTTTAACATCGCATTCAAACATTGAGTATTAGCTTTATAGACATGCAAAGTATTAGTAATTTTGTCTTGTTTACTTGTATAAATATCTACAAATTCTGGAATTAAGATGCATTTACTTGACAACTAAAACGACTTAAGATGTTTTATCTTGTTTTCTGAAAATATCACCCAAATTTTGTTAGTTTTTGCTTTAAAAATATCTGCCAATGGGGTAAGAAAAATAATCTTGTTTAGCTTTGAATTAAGATAATTATTATTTTTTTAATTTTAACTTTTTTAAAGCAAAAACTAACAAAATTTGGATAATATTGTCAGAAAACAAGACAAAATATTGTCCTTTTTTAAGTCATTTTACTTCTCAAGTAAATGCATCCCGATTCAAGAATTTTTAGATATTTATATGAGAAAACAAGACATAAGTACTAAGGAAGAAGATATTTTTTGGGGTGTCCTGCACATCAAACCCAGCACAATGCCATCAGTCACTGAACATGTGTTTCTGTCACGTGTAATACTGACGGTGGCCTCCGTGTGTTCAAACACCTCCCGCGCCTCCTCGTACGAACACTTCTCCTCCAGACACTCCCTCTCCAGATTGCCCATCTTTAACTCCTCAAACCAGCCTGAGTTTGCCCGCTTGGTCCGGATCAAGCCCCCGTGAGCCTCGTCCTTCCCCACAAACACTGGACGACACACGTGCACCAGACTGCGTTATCATCATCAACACTCTTATTATACACGCTGCTGGATTTGGTGGTATAATGTGGATGTGTTGTTGGTTTAGTTACCTGTAGCAGAATGACAGCTGTAAAGACCCAAGAGGACATAGAAGCCTGACAGGAGACTCATGTTGAACAGCGGTTCAGTGTGTATCTTTTGCTGCAGGTTCAAAGGTCTTTGGTCTAAATACTCTCCACCCCTCAGAGTTTACAAACCCTCCCTTACTGAGCCACAGAGATGCCAGGACACACGACAGCATTTAAAAGAGTTTATTTGTGCGTGTGCATATTCCAGTGTTACATAATATACATTTCATCATGTTCTGCCATCTTTTATTATACTCACTTACATGTGTCTTTATGCATCCTTAAAGGTGAAGTGTGCATCAAACCGAATTGCAAAAATTACCAGATTGCTATTTTTATGGTGTGTGCCAGTGTTTCCTCCACAATGCTTTATGGTGAAAATCAAAAGTTTAGCCCAACCTCACATGATTGACATGTTGAGCCGCTCAAACCGATCAATGTCGTGAAAGTATCACAGTGTTTCAGGAATTATGGGCTGTAACACGTTTTTCCATTCCACTGTGAAACTTTTCTGTTGTTTAAAGGGGTCATGACATGAGAAATCTAATTTTCCTTGATCTGTTGGCATATAAGAGGTCTTTGTAGCATTAAAACATCCTGCAAGTTTCACCGCTTAAAACGTTCTCCTCATTATAAACAAAGCATTTATTTAATAAAGCTCCAAAAATGGCTCGTTTGGATCCGAGGGGCAAGATGATGTCACAGGGGCACAAACATTTGCATAAACACGCCTCCAGAGCAAGACATCGACGAATAGTCTTCTTCTCAGCATAGGCCCCGCCCACTGGCTCATAATAAGGGTTGAAAATAATCATTTTTCCACATACTGATTAGTTGTTGTTTTTTGTGTGTGCAAAAAAACGTTTATTGACATTATAAGTAAATCTCAAGGAACATATTAAAATAATTTAAAAATCCATGTCATCATGACTCCTCTAAACACATGCTAGCATCTTGTGTCTGTTGCAGCATATCGTTCTAAAAATGCAGTGCTTTAATTAAAGTTAATTAAAGTTTTCCCCCATTCGACTGCCCACGTCTTGAGTTTTCCAGAGCAAAGAAGTATTCTGTGTGAACGGAAAATCTTTACTGAAATCTGAACACACTTCAACCTTTAACAACATTCATAAACTCTTGAATTCATGCAGCGGCTACAGTCTTCATGATCCACTCCACGAACACAGACACGCGTGTGTAGATGCCGTAGACGTCAGCGCGCGCGCAGCCTCGGCCCCAGCTCACGATCCCTGTCAGAAACCACGTGTTCTTATAGCGGGTGACCAGCGGCCCTCCGCTGTCCCCCTGACAGGAGTCTCGACCGCCTTCGATGAAGCCGGCACACAGCATGTTCCTGGTCACCTTCAGACCCGACTTTGCCCTGCACTCGTCTAAAGAGACCCTCGGCACCTCCAGCCGCTGAAGAACCGGAGACGGCGGACCGGACTGCGCCAGGCGACCCCATCCGCTGACGGTGGACATGCGAATGTCTCCGATGGTGCGTCCGAAGGTGCCGTTAACGGGAGGAAGGCAGACGGGAATAGCGAAGGCGTCTAGCGTGACGGGGCTGAGCAGACGCAGCAGTGCGATGTCGCTGTCGGCGCTCGAGTGGTTGTAACGCGGGTGGATGAAGACTTTAGACACTTTCCTCATCTGTTCGGTTCCTTCGTGTTTCTCACGGATGTGTTCACCTGCAGCAGAAGACAAAATGCAGAGATCTAACAGAGATCTACACTTGAGCTGTGGGAGGAGGAACATCAGCAGAACCGACAACTCCTCACCGTTATGACATCTGAATTAACATAACAGAGCAAAAGAGCGAAGAACAAAATAAGCAGGGAAACAAAAAGAAGTTCATTCAAGTGCCCTATACTTCTTTTAAACTTAAAATAGGGAAGTATACTTTCAGTCTACTTTTTATGTACTTCTCAGAAGTATACTTAAAATGACATTTAAGTATACTTATACTTATAAAAAGTCTAAATTTATTCGAGCGATACTTGTGCTCTGAGAATGTTTTCATTGTTGTACGGTAGGGGGCGCTATTACACATCTTCTGTACAAAATTTCTAAAACACAAGCGAAGAAGAAACCGAAAAACAACAGATGTTTTCACACATTGGCTTTGTGCAAATACCCACGCTTGCAGTCTTTGCACGTGACCACGTGACTACTTAAATGAGTATTTCCTGTATTTGGCCAAAGTCTTCAAGTGGCTGTGAAGACCACAAGTGTGTGTCGAGCTTTTCATCACCTGATGGCACACACTTGTAAAATGTTGTAAAAATGCAAGTTTTTACATCTTTATTTTAATTTTACTTTTAAATACTTTGCATTTTAAAATCAACTTCTAAATGTGTGTTCAGTAGTCCCTATAACCTGACATAATTTTAATTTGTGGTGCTTCTAATTAAATGATAAAAAGCAGTTGCAAATGTACAAAATAAATATCACCACTACTCATCTTTGCACCAATAAAACGTAAAAACACTGATTTTCTACCAAAATATTTGTAATATCTAATTATTACATTAATATTTAACTTACACTGGAAAGGTTTCCGTGACCTCTCGCGAGATCTCGGCAAAAATCTCACGATTTATTTCCAGAACATGATGCATTATGGGATACACTTAGCAGTATTCGAGATAGTGTGGATTTAGTATCCATTAAAGGAACACTCCACTTTTTTTGGAAATAGGCTCATTCTCCAACTCCCCCAGAGTTAATAAGTTGAGTTTTACCGTTTTTGAATCCATTCAGCCGATCTCCGGATCTGGCGAGAGCACTTTTAGCATAGCTTAGCATAGATCATTGAATCCGATTAGACCAGTAGCATCGCGTTCAAAAACGATCAAAGAGTTTCGATATTTGTCCTATTTAAAACTTGACTCTTCTGTAGTTATATCATGTACTAAGATCGGCGGAAAATGAAAAGTTGCGATTTTCTAGGCTGATATGATTAAGAACTATACTCTCATTCCGGCGTAATAATCAAGGAACTTTGCTGCCGTGACATGGCCGCAGCAGGCGTAGTGATATTACGCAGCGCCTGAAAGTAGTCCCCAGCTAGGTAACTAGTTATAATATAGCTGGGGACTACTTTCAGGCGCTGCGTAATATCACTACGCCTGCTGCTATTCTTTATTTTTATTTACCCACATTCAAGTGTTTATAAAAAAGAAAGCATGAAGATAGAATAAAATGTTTTTGTTTACAAAACAAAGTTACACTTTCTTTTGATGTTATGTATGTTCAGATATTCATATAACAACATATATACACATTACTAAATAGGGACAGAGTAGTATACTTAAAGTATGATGTAAAGTTCACTTAAAGAAAACGTACGAGTATACTTGCCGTACTGAGACTATACTTCAAACTATACTAAAAATGCTACAAGTATTTAATTAGTAAACTATCAGTATACCTTTAAATTTGCTTATAGTATAGTTACAGTACAAGCTAAAAACATAGAGGTAAACTAGTTGTGTACTCAAAGTTTACTACTGTTATACTAAAGTATACTTTTATATACTAGAAAGTGGGCCAATTTAGTCCCAAGGAGTATTGAAATAATACACTTACAAGTATACTACTAGTACACTGATATTTGTAAACTTACTACATAAAGTATACTTAAAAATATACTTGAACTTTACTTAAGTATACCTAATAAAATAAACTTAAAATATGCTCCTTTTTGGTAAGAGAAGACAGGATGCAACACAGCTCCTCCACTGGGAGCTACTCAATCCAGAGTTTCAAAATCCTAAATCAAACTTGCAATTGCAGTAACTCTCAGAGACAAACCCAATAATGACGGTAGTTCCCGACCAAGTCATTTCTTACCAACTGTTACTTGTAAGCGGTTTGCATCCTTTTCCCAAACGCAGTGAGCTGCGGTGAGAATCCATTGGGAATCTAGAATAACGGCACCGCATTTATACTGTTCATCATGCTGTAGTAAAGCCTGTGGAGGAGACGCACGCACACAGAAACACTGACTGAGAAAACACCAAACCAACAGAGAGAACAGATCTGAAGAACAAATGAAATACGCTCTTCAAAATGAAGGTTCTTTAGTGGAAGAAAATTTAAAATCTATGGAACATTTCCATTGCACAAAAAGTCATTTAGATGATTCAAATGTTAAATGCACTAAAACAAAAATGGTGCTTTTAAGGGACAGGTCTCTGAAAGGTTCTTTGGGAAACTGAAAATTGCTCTTCTATGCCATCACCACTTTAGAAGCTGTATTTTTAAGAGTGTCCAGAGAAATTAACCTGCTGTTCATCTGATTTCCTCATGAATCCTCACCTGCCACGGACACTGTCCTTTAGGACACACGTTACCCTTCACTATCCTCGGACCAACACCCTTCGGCACCAGCCTTCCACACGGGAACTGATCTGAGCACATGATGAGAAATACAACACGAGTTTACATCAACAGCAATATGGCCTTACAGCACAAAACACAATGATTTTAGAGTTATCCACCAGAGCGTTCCTCTAGATCAATCAGTAGATCATGGCGCTATCAGTGCCAACATTCATGGGTTCGATTCCCAGGGAAGTGTAAATCGCTTTGGATAAAAGCATCTGCCAAATGCATAAATGTAAACATATCCAGCACACTTATGTGCACTGGAGCTCAAAATATGAATCATTTCTGAGACACCCCTTGTGTCCCTATAATGTAGTAGGTGAAAAACTATATGAGAAAAGAGTAGTACTTGGGCCTAACCTACTGCATCTGTTGATATTCCACAGTGTGCATCTAGTGGACACTTTACAATCCCATGAGGCCACTGGAGTGGAGTTATAAATGGCCGTGAACCAATGCAACTGATGCTGCAATTCACATGTGACAATCATGACGGATGTAGTATGTCTAAATTTCATAATATGAAGAACTTACTTTTTTAAAGGCGAAGTAAGTTCATGCACTGCAAAAAAATTACTTTCTTATTATTTTTGGCTTGTTTTCTAGAATAAATATCTAAACTCTCTTGAATCAAGATGTATTTACTTGACAAGTAAAATTAATTAAGATATTGTCTTGTTTTCAGGGGGGGAAAAACAAAAAACAAAAAAAATCTAATTTTTTCATCAAAGTTTGAAAAAAATCAAAGTTTTTGCTTAAAACAAGTAAAAATATCTGCCAATGGGGTAAGAAAAATAATCTTAATTCAGAGGTTAAACAAGATTATTTTCCATGCCCCATTGGCAGATATTTTTTCTTTTATTTATTTATTTATTTTCAGAAAACAGGACATAATATCTTATGTCATTTTACTTGTCAAGTAAATGCATCTTGATTCAAGAGTTTTTAGATATTTATACTAGAAAATAAGACAAAAACACTAAATAAGAAAATCTTTTTTCTTTTTTTTTTGCAGTGTACTCGGATAGAATGTGATTTCAGATGCAGCAAATGTTGGGAATAGCATCGGCCTACTAACATGCTAACATATTACATCTACGAGATCAGCAGTTTGCAGCATATTTAATGCTCAGTATTTTAATTTTCTGTATGCATGACCAACTACATGTCAAAGTGTGCAATATAGACCCACAGTACAGTGTGTGACACACTGCATCCCACAATGCAATGTGCTTGACTCGACCCTCCATTTCTAATCAGAAGTGATAGCGGCATTGATTTTTCCTGATTTATTAGGTCACACTGCAAAAGGTTTGCAGTGTATGTATTGCAAATGCTAAATACCATTATTTCTGAGCTGATAGCTGGACTCCGCTATGTGTTTGTGTCATTGTATAATGCACACTGCTTCACATACTTCTATTCTAGGCAGTGGACAGCATTTTGAACAGAGCCGATGGCTAAGACGTCTGTGCGGACTGACCCTGTGGCACGCAGCTGCTGTTGTCTATGTGTAGAGCGTATCCAGGTGCACAATCACAGCGATGGGTCGAATTGCTGATTTCTACACAGAAGTGCTCACAGCCGCCATTCTTGTACAAACATCCATAGGAATTGTGTAGAAATATTTCTGTGGGATGTACGACAGGATTGACATGAGTAGATGCTCATTCTGCAGATCCTTGTGTTGTGTTGTGATGATTGTGTGTTACCTTTGTCGCAGTGTCGCCCCTCAAAGTTCACTGGACAGATGCAGATGTATGTGTTTATCTGATCCACACACGTGGCTCCACTCTGACACGGTCCTGACTGACAATGATCCTCCTCTGAAGAGGCAAACCACAGTTTTACAAGATCTGAGGACACTGTGAGTAGAGTTTGTGCAAACTCATTGTTGTTGGCTATCAGGGCATTTCTGTCCAGTCTAAGGAGTTCTGCATGGTTGTTAGCTCGTTGCTATGCAGTTTCAATTAAACGCACTTTCAAATTTATGTGCAATATTTAAAAACCCATTCAAGAGTTTTTAAGTATATTGGCGTCTAACTATTCCTGAAATGTAATCTGGTTTTATCAGATGTGTGTAAGCTGCACTTGAAGTCGCTGGTTTACCTGTGTATCTCTTCCAGAAATCTTCCTGAAACACAACAGGAGAGTTCTGTTAGATTTCCTTCAGCTCTTCTGCTAATTCTGTGCTCTTGTTGGTTGTTTTGTCTCAAATTCAAACACAAACTTTCGTTAATGTCATGAGTGTCTCACTGTGAGACTGAATTGAGAATTGAGCTAGAGCTGAACTATCGGAATTGAGACTGACTTTGAATTACCTGAAGTGAGACTGATTCTGAATTATCTGAATTTAGACTGACTCTGAATGATCTGACTCTGAATTGAGACTGAGTCTACATGGTCTGAATTGAGATTGACACTGAATTATCAGAATTGAGAATGACTTTGAACTGAGACTGATTCTGAATTGTCTGAATTTAGACTGACTCTGAATTATCTGAACTTAGACTGTATTATCTGAATTAATTCTGAATGATCTGAATTGAGAGTGACTCTGAATTGAGGCTGACTCTGAATTATCTGAACTGAGATTGTATTATCTGAATTGATTCTGAATAATCTGAATTGAGACTGAATCTGAATTGAGGCTGACTCTGAATGTTCAGAACTGAGACTGACTTTGAATTACCTGAATTGAGACTGATTCTGAATTATCTGAATTGAGACTCAGACTCTATTATCTGTATTGATTGTGAATAATCTGAATTGAGACTGACTCTGAATGGTCTTAATTGAGACTGACTTTGAATTAAATGAATTGAGACTGACTCTGAATTGAGACTGAATCTGTATAGTCTGAATTGAGATTGACTCTGAATTATCAGAATTGAGACTCAGACTCTATTATCTGTATTGAATCTGAATAATCTGAATTGAGACCGACTCTGAATGGTCTTTATTGAGACTGATTCTGAATTGTCTGAATTTAGACTGACTCTGAATTATCTGAATTTAGACTGTATTATCTGAATTAATTCTGAATGATCTGAATTGAGACTGAATCTGAATTGACGCTGACTCTGAATGGTCAGAATTTAGACTGACTTTGAATTGAGACTGATTCTGAATTATCAGAATTGAGACTGACTCTGAATGGTCTTAATTGAGACTGACTTTGAATTATCTGAATTTAGACTGACTATGAATTGAGACTGATTCTGAATTATCAGAATTGAGACTGTATTATCTGAATTGATTCTGAGTTATCAGAATTGAGACTCAATCTGAATTATCTGAACTGATTCTGAATGATCTGAATTAAGAGTGACTCTGAATCAAGCACTACGTCACTCTGAGCAGATCTTTCTAAATGTGCTCTCCTCACCAGTTGTTCGGGGACAGTGAAGATCTCTCTGGCCTCCTCATAAGAGCAGATCTCCTCGAGACACTCTCTCTCCAGATTGCCCAGCTTCAGCTCCTCCAGGAAGGTGTTTGCCCGTCGGACACGATGCGTTAACGCCCGGTTTGCCTCAGACTTACTGAGGAAGACTGCAGATGATGAAGAGACCACGAGTAAATATCAGGCAGACAGCAAGTGAGTCTGTATACCGTTGTAGACATGTAAACATGGATGAGAAACACACGAACACATGGCACACAGCTCATCTCATAATCACAGGCTCAGTCTGATTCTCTGTTTTTAAGATCTCAACACTCACCTGATGGGAGCCCAAAGCACACTGGGACAGCGAGCAGCGTCAGGATCAAGTGGCAGAGCTTCACTCTGTTCAGGTTAGACTCCATGATGTTTTAGCTTCAGGATCGAAGTCCGTAACTCATGGGCTATGTTCTGGACACACGGTGGGCGTACGGACAGCAGATTGCTCAATACTGTGTGACTAAAGCAGCTCTTTAAATCACCAGCAGATGGAGCCACTGACACAGAGACTGAGGAACAGCCATTCTTCACTTCATTCATTAAACTAGAGATCAAACTAGACACAAATATTCAACCCTTACTGTCTGTCAGTATTGTAATGTATTTATTCTTCTTCTTGACAATGTTCTGCTGTTAATTCAGCACAAACTGCTGGATTTTAGAAACGGTATAAATTTTAAAAAATAGTTCATGCAAAAATGACAATTATGTCATCATTTACTACTCAGGGTTTCTGCAGGTCATAAAAAGTCTTTTTTATGGGCCTCAAATTATGGCCTTAAAAGGTCTTAAATCAGAGCAGAAAGTCTTAAAATTAATAAAGTCATGGTATTAAATGTTGGATGCACTGCAGAAAAAGAATATCTTCCTCAGTATTTTTCATGATGTATCAAGATACATTTACTGGAGATGCAAAGTGAGGATATGAAGTCTTGTTTTCTTAAATTAATTAAAATTAAACAAGCTTAAAACAAGAACAAATAAAGTTCCTTGGCAGATATGTGTTCTTCTTTTGATCATAAACTCACTTTCAAACAAGGCTTCATATCTTCTGTGATTTTGCATCTCAAGTAAATCTATCTTGATTGACAGTTTTTTTACGATTGCTTCGGCACGATTTTAAAAGCAAGGCTCATTTTGTCAAAACACTGCACACAATTCACACACGAGAATCAGAACATCTCAGATCTTTTACACTTCATTCAAAACTTTACCAAAACACAGTTCTGGTGTCGTATGGCACGCACAGTTGGATTCTGTTTGAAGCACTCACACACTGCTGTGCTCAATCTTAAACACTTTTTGATAGTTTTTTTAAATTTTATTATTGTTAAAGTACATGAATGTATTGACCAAACACAACAAACGAGACAAGTACTGCACATTCATGAAGATATTTATTTCTCACTGCACTGTAAAAGTACATCATTGCACTGAAAATCAGAACATATTCCAAATACAATATAGTACATAAACAAAAAAACACCTCTTCGTATTGATATGGTCACTTCATCCGTATCACAGGCAATGTCCTGAAGAATCTGCACACCTGATGGCCGTGTTTGATCGATCGGTTCATATGTGGAGTATTCTGGAAAGATTTCTGTGTCTAAAGTAGAGAAGTGTGTTTAGTGTTTTGCAGATCTGAGCTGAGGTTTTGCTCTTTGAGTGTCAGGCTTCACTAGCTGTGTCTTATTTTTCATTTTAGCGTGTAAGCAATTGTAAAAATCATTAGATGTTTGCACTGGAAAACCAGAGCGAAACACTGAGGAAGAATCAGAAGGTTCAGTAAAAGGTAAAGATATTCCCAGATTCTAGTGTCTGGGAGCAGAGATCATCTTTTTTATTGATTGATTGGAAATGAATTCAAAAGTTATAGAGATCTGTTGGAAGCAGCATCTTCAAAAGTGTTCATTGCGTTCTCTGTTAATCACATTTAGAGAACATACAGGCGTATTGTGTTACTTTCAATTTATTCCTTAAATTTTCTGACTTGGTCTTAAATTTAAGACCTTCAAATTTTAAATTAAAAAACTTTACCTTCAGAAACCCTGCAGAAACCCTGCTCCCTCTCCCTCTTTTCTTTATATTTGAATGGTTTTTTTATTTTTATTTTTTACATTCATTCCAAACAGTGAATGTCAATGGCGTCCGATGTTGTTTGGTTTCCAGTGTTTCACAAAATATCTTCTAGTGTGTTTCTGAAGAAAACAGAAAGTCATGAGAGCGAGTAAATGCTGACAGAACTATAATTTATAATATAGAGCTGAACTCTTCCTTTAAATGTAAAGTTTCCTATGACTTTAATTGTTGAAGATTCAAGCGGTGTTCCCCGTCTGACAGCACAGTAGCGATTGCATAATGAATCATCTATATCACATACGACTCTACTTTACAGCTCTTTCATTTACCTAAAGCTATAAGAAGCCCTGCGGTTTCCGTCTCTTGAAATCAGCTCGAGTTTAAAGTCTAGTTCAGATCTGCGTGTGATGAGCTGCTTTACATCTGAACTTTAGAGTCTCGTCTCGTTTGTGGAGACCACAGAGAGAAGCGTGGTTTAAACAGAAATCAGACGCCGAGTTCAGCTCACACACAGCTGCTGCAAACACACACTCACTGATTCTTCTGATTATACTAAAAAAATGAGAAATATAAATATGACTCAAACAACACAACAGCATGTTCACAAAGGGCCTGGAGTGAGCGAACGGGATAAACTCAACCCTGCATAAACACAAGATCATTTAATAATGTGACATTATACTCACAATTCAATTGTTACATTAAAGATAGTGTCTTAATAAAGTAAACGGAAGTTAAATCATAATGCACAATTTAAAAGTTACATAATTACACACTATATTAGACTAGAAACTAATAAACCCTGGCTTCACAGACAAGGTTTATAAAACTAAAATGTAATTCTGAGCCGTTTCAACTGAAAGAAAACTGCACGACTGATCTGAAAACATATCAAGATGCACCGCAGTAATGTGTTTCGTAAGGCATGCTTATAAAAAATCACTTAAATGTCCTAATTGAACTATGACCTACTCCTGACTTACTCTAAACCCTGTCTATAACTAACAGACACAAGTCACTGTTATATACCCGAGACGCTTCATCACAGCCAGATTTTATGGAAGCATTTCAAAACAAGAAGAGAAAGATATTATTTTATATATTTCAGTTTCAAACTCTGAAATGAGTGTCTTTGAGTGTTTAGTGTCACGGATATAATTCACATTCAGCATGTTCTCACTCAGACTGACATGTTTTAAGTCTCAAACACACACGAACGAGTATCTTTAAAGCATCAGCTATCTGATTATCATTTACTCAATCTATAACAGATGCAGCTTTAATGGCAGAATTATGCAAGTAGGTCACAATGCGAAAGTAGAGACGCAGGTATAGAGACGAGAGGCTGGAAACCACATCTGTGGGCACCTTTCCTGTGTGTGTGTGTGTGTGTGTGTGTGTGTGTGTGTGTGTGTGTGTGTGTGTGTGTGTGTGTGTGTGTGTGTGTGTGTGTGTGTGTGTGTGTGTGTGTGTGTGTGAGAGTTAAACAGCACAGCAGTGCAGGAGGAAGTTCTCTAGCAGAAGAGCATCAGCCTGATGTGGATTGGTTGAGATCCCGCAGGATGTCAGTGATTGGCTCCTGAGCATCGAGCAGCTCGTTCTTCCAGTCCTGCGGCACGGCTGAGCCGAGATACGCCGCCCGCGCGCCGAGAAGAGCCCCTAACGCTGCCCCGCGGTTACAGTTCTCACCTGAGGACACATACAACACGCTACAGCTCACACTGACACTGAGAGCGAATATTCACTTATCCTCAGACCAGATGCAGGTTTGGAGAAATGTGTCTCTGCATCAGTGTCTCAGCAATGGATGGATTATGGATTAAGCATCTTAATGCTGGATGTGTTTCAGCTTGTGTCTTCTCCAGATGTTAACTGATGGACTGGAGTGCTGTGGATTATTGTGATGTTTTTATCAGACTCTCATTCTGACGGCACCCATTCACTGCAGAGCATCCATTGCTGAGACACTGATGCAGAGACACACTTCTACAAACCTGATGAAGAAACACACTCATCCTGATCTCAGATGAACTGAGGATGAACACATTTTCATGTTTTGCTGAACTGTTTTGCCTCAGCTGAACGTGTCATTCAGTGAGCCTCGAGTCATTCAGAAACGCACCTCCACAGTTGGTGTTGGTCAGGATCCCCTCCGTCACGTCATTATGAAAGCTGTAGGCCAAGTAGAAGAGGCTGCTGAGAGCTCCTGAACACAAACACACCGTCAGAGGAGCATCATGGGTAGTTTTGTTTGTGATGGTATGGGGTTTACTAACCTTTTGTGTAGCAGGCGAGTCCCAGGGACTCCACAGCGCTCTGATGAACCTTCAGACGCTCCTCTGATGATCCTGGAAGCCTGCAGAACAAACGCCGTCTCGTTAGAGTCTCCTTCATCACTTACTGGACCTCAAAACCAGTCAGAAGGGTCCGTTTTTGGAAATTGAGGTTTATACATCATCTGAAAGCTGAATAAATAATCTTTCCATTGATGTATGGTTTGTTGGACAATATTTGTCTGAGATACAACTATTT
The DNA here is from genome assembly GCA_036784905.1 of Acrossocheilus fasciatus. Lineage (NCBI taxonomy): Eukaryota > Metazoa > Chordata > Actinopteri > Cypriniformes > Cyprinidae > Acrossocheilus > Acrossocheilus fasciatus. Next base: position 482,616 of record CM071938.1, on the reverse strand, counting down.
GAAAATCTGGAATCTGAGGGAGCAAAAAAATCTAAATATTGAGAAAATCACCTTTAAAGTTGTCCAAATGAAGTTCTTAGCAATGCATATTACTAATCAAAAATGAAGCTTTGATA
>CM071938.1:397500-475000 GCA_036784905.1 Acrossocheilus fasciatus | reverse complement strand
CATTTTGTTATGTTTTTGTCACCTTTATTAGTTTTTATATTTAAATTTATTTTTCATTACATTGTATGTCAGTTTTAGTAATTGTGTTATGTGCTTTTGTTATTTTTATTAGGTTTTTTATATTTCTATTTAGTTTTCATTAAATTTGGTCAGTTTTAGTCATTTTGTTGTGTATTTGTCATTAGTTTTTATTTTATATTTCTATTTAGTTTTTAATATTTCTATTTAGTTTTCATAAAATTTTATGTCAGTTTTAGTCATTTTGTTGTGCATTTGTCATTAGTTTTTGTTTTTATTTTGTATTTCTGTTTAGATTTAATTCATTTATATTTCAGTTTTAGTAACTGTAGTACTTCAGCTTGAAGTTATTTATTCCAGTGAACTGCCAGCGCAGCGTCTCTATTCCCTGTGTCTGTCACGCGCGCCGGTCATCAGTGGGCAGACGGCAGGTTCGAGGTGTGTTACCCTGATGGTAGTGCACCGATCTGCGTGGATCCGTCCAGAACCTCAGCTTGTCGTGCAGAATCACGTTCCCCACCACAGGAGCCGCGGCTGCGGAGGATCCGGAGCGTCCGCTGCCAGCTGCACAGGAATCACACACAGGTCAGATCAGGTCAGGAGCGGTCAGGAGCGGTCAGTGAAGCAGGGTCTCAGCGCTCTGACCTGTGCTGGACAGGCTGAGGATGCTGGACGGGTGTGTGTCCCGCGGGGCCCTCAGGCCCCGGATCCAGCCGCTGAAGTCCCTCCGGATGTCCCGGGTGTTGTAGTACCAGTGGACAGGCATGGACATGGCATCCGCCGCACACATTCCCCACAGCGCTTCAGCCACGGCCCGCCGCACCTCACACATCTAACACACATTTACCACGGTAACACCACACATCAGCTGCATAACACACACTCCTCTGGTTCTGCACGTTTTCAATATAACATTGTAATAAAACATTACATTTATTTATATTTTATTATATTATATTTAATAATATAACATATATTTTGAAAGTAATGTATAAATATGGCATATTGTAATAAAATAATATAAATGCATTTGGTGATAATATACAGTGTGATAAAATATATAAATAAAATTTATAACATACTACATAACATATTGTAAAAAAATATATTGTGATAAAATACTATATTAATAATTAATAAAATAATATATAAATATATAACATGTAAAAATAACCTTGTGAAAATAGATTATATAAATAAATAAATATATAAATACAGCTAACTAACATAATAAAAACATGATAACATACAAAAACATGATTTTTGAACATTTTAAAAAACGGAGTTATCTGTTTTTGCAAATAAACTCTTCATATACATATATATATATATATATGAATATAATAAACAGGAAAGCATCTTCGACTGTAATTAATACTACAGAATAACTAGTAGAGTATTGGCAGATTTAAAACACAAACACACACTGAACATCAGCAATATGACTGAATAGATGTCGTTCTTACTGTAAATAATGAGATCCGCTGCAGTGAACAAACACACACAGTCTTACTGTACAGCTGTCAATAATTGCATAATAAGCGCACAATCATTGTTACAAAACCTGACCGGAAGTGCATGATACATAACATACAAAAACACGTCACGTGACGCCATGTACATGTGCGCGTTATGCATGTTTAACATTAAATCGGTATCCGTTTACTGTGTTTGTGATGTAAAATAAACTTGCAGCTAGTTTCACGTGTGATGTTACACACAGACACACAAAGACGAACACCGATTCACTGATGGATCGAGAACTAATTTAATATCTTATATTTATACACAAACCTCACATTACCAGCAATATTACTAAATTAAACGATGGCGTACTGTGTCGAAAACAGTCTTGAAAAGACCACCGATGCGATAACCGTGAGATTTCTGTGATCGATTGCTTGTGACTTGAACTGAAACCAAAACATTGGGGAAACGTTGGATTCATTCTAGCGAATCGGTTCGTTCGGACAGTTCACCAACAAATGACTCACTAAGTGATTTGTGTCCTCATTCAAACATAAGACCGCGCTCGGAGTAAAACACACTTAGTAGTTCACTGTATCATATTAGTTAGGTTATTAAGTTTGCCTCCAATGTTGTGTTGTTTATGGTTCTCTGTCATGCAGGAGTGATTCACAACGCTTCGGTTTGATTGAATTGGTTTGAAAGAACGATTCACTCGATTCGGACACATGCGGATGATTCTTCTTTGATGTCGCGTTCTTTCATTCACTCTTGTGAACTCGTTTAAGTAATAAATGTGACATTTTCATTCAGTTTGCGTAAGTTTTAATACTACTTCAGTGGTGTTTGTTATCTTCGGCACATCAGGTTTCTAATCAGCGTTTTTGTGAGATACTAGAGCAGTTCTGTTGTTGTTTAAGTGTCTGTTAATGTTTGTGTGATATTTCAGCTCATCTGAGCCTCAGAACGAGATGATGGAGTTTGAAACTGGTAAGATCAGTGATCAGTATTTCACTTATCCTACAGAAAACAGCTGTAGAAATAGTTTGAACTCTGTGAAAGGCCTCTGCGAGAGAATGTGATTTAGTGCATCTGCTCTGATACAAAGTTGCTCTTTCGAGCTGCGCGATCCTTTGATCTGAATCTCGAGGGAAACACTGAATAATCGCTCTGAGGTCAGTCTCACATCAGCTAGCTGGCCGTCTGCCTCACAGAGAACAAGAGACCTCTGATGAGGTGACCTGGCGGAGGAGTTAGGGAGTGTTGAGGAGTTTCCAGAAGGAGAACATCTGCAGATCTTTGGAGGAAAGCTGTTTAAAAGGCCGTGAGACGGTCTGAGTTTGACTTCTGGAGCTCCTGAGCATTATTTTGAGAGACAGAGAAGATCTGCTGAGTGACGAGTGATCAGAAGATGATTCTGTGTTTCAGAGCAAGCCAGGACTTTCTGGGAGGAGGTGCATGTTGATGCAGTGTTTGATGATCTGCTGCAGCGACTTCATCACTTAAGATACGTGATCAGAAACAACACTGCTACTGACAGAGGTACACACACACACACACACACACACACACACACACACACACACACACACACACACACACACACACACACACACACACTGCTACTGACAGAGACACACACACACACACACACACACACACACACACACACACACACACACACACACTGCTACTGACAGAGGTACACACACACACACACACACACACACACACACACACTGCTACTGACAGAGACACACACACACACACACACACACACACACACACTGCTACTGACAGAGGTATATACACACACACACACACACACACACACACACACACACACTGCTACTGACAGAGACACACACACACACACACACACACACACACACACACACACACACACACACACTGCTACTGACAGAGGTACACACACACACACACACACACACACTGCTACTGACAGAGGTACACACACACACACACACACACACACACACACACACACACACACACACTGCTACTGACAGAGACACACACACACACACACACACACACACACACACACACACACACACACACACACACACACACACTGCTACTGACAGAGACACACACACACACACACACACACACACACACTGCTACTGACAGAGGTATACACACACACACACACACACACACACACACACACACACACACACACACACACACTGCTACTGACAGAGGTACACACACACACACACACACACACACACACACACACACACACTCACACACACACACACACACACACACACACACACACACACACACACACACACACACACACACACAGACAGACACAGACACACACAGCTACTGACAGAGACACACACACACACACACACAGACACAGACACACACAGCTACTGACAGAGGTACACACACACACACACACACACACACACACACACACACACACACACACACACACACACACAGACACACACAGCTACTGACAGAGACACACACACACACACACACACACACACACACACACACACACACACACACACACACACACACACACACTGCTACTGACAGAGACACACACACACACACACACACACACACACACACACACACAGACACAGACACACACAGCTACTGACAGAGGTACACACACACACACACACACACACAGACACAGACAGACACAGCTACTGACAGAGGTACACACACACACACACACACACACACACACACACACACACACACACACACACACACACACACACACACACACACACACACACACACACACACACACAGACACAGACAGACACAGCTACTGACAGAGGTACACACACACACACACACACACACACACACAGACAGACACAGCTACTGACAGAGGTACACACACACACACACACACACACACACACACACACACACACACACAGATCATCCCGTGTCAAATACAGCCCAATAGAATCCTGGTTTTGGAAAACTTTTTTATATCTCAGTATTCTTTCTGAAGAAGGATAATCAAGTTTAGAGATGAAAGCCAAAATATTAATTGTCATGGATGTATATTGAGCGAGTAATCCACAATATTGTAGAGGAGGATCAAACCTCTCACCTGAGATTCAGAGCCAGATTACAGCAGGGTAAAGATGGCAGCATCATAATATTATTATTACACAGAGATCAGTGGCTCTATTAATACAATCTGTTGACTTCAGCAATCTTTGTTGTATTTTATGACAATGGTAACAGTTTAAAATGGGAAAAAAAGCACTTATCTTTTTGATCTTAAAGCACTTTTAGTTTTTTTCTCAAAAGTTTGCAGACCTGTAACTCAAGATGCGTTAAAGATATATTAATGCCCTTTTAGACTTTGGATCTTAGCAAACCTTTCTTTTGGTATCTTCATTTTTAAGGCCGTGTATGGTTCAGTTCCAGAGACACTGGGATCTCAGTACGGCTCCAGGAGTAAATTGTTAAATTGTACACATTTTCAGTGATCAAAAACCAAATGTGGGTCACTTCGCATACAGCTGACGTCTGACCCTGCAGCACAGCAGCAGTCATCAGCAGCACAGCTGTATCTGCAGCAATACACAACAATACACTGTATGAGTCACAATTATACATCTCTCTTTAATGCCAAAAATCATTAGGATATTAAGTAAAGATCATGTTCCATGAAGATATTTAGTAACATTCCTACCGTAAATGTATCAAAACTTCATTTTTGATTAGTAATATGCATTGCAAAGAACTTCATTTGAACAACTTTAAAGGTGATTTTCTCAATATTTAGATTTTTTTGCACCCTCAGATTCCAGATTTTCAAATATTGTCCGATCCTAACAAACCGTGCATCAATAGAAAGATTATTTATTCAGATGATGTATAAATCTCAGTTTCAGAAAGTTGACCCTTACGACTGGTTTTGTGCTCCAGGGTCACATATTTATTCTATTTAAAGAGAAATGTCTGAAGAACAAATAATGTTGAAACTAGAATTGTATCTTGTATCTATCAGAACACAGATCTGTCTGAGTGCTACAGATGCACTGAAATGGTCGAGCCGAGGCACATTAGCTTGTTATCAGCCTCTTCATGAGATTCTGTGTTTGAACCGGTTCCAGCTGATCGTGTGATTGTTCTGATGTGTTTCAGAGTACGTTCAGGCCATGAAGATCATTCTGGAGTCTGAACTCCCTTCCCTCAGGAGCGAAGGCATCCGGGAGGTGCTGATCGATGAAGGTTTGTGCTGATAGTCAGTAGCGCTGCTCGTGTTTGGTGTTATACTGACGAGTCTGTGTTCCAGAAATCCTGACGGTGACCGTCTCCGAGGCTCAGGTTTCTCCGGAGAGTCTGAGGAACGGCGTGGAGACGGAGGACTTTCTGCTGGAGGACAGCACACGGTCTGCCATTATGATCATTATTATAGTTATCATCATTTATTTTAGTAATAAAGCATGTCTTTCACTGTCTCACAAACATAGTTCCCCGACCGATGAATGTAAGATTGTGTAAGTGTGTAGCACACAGGAAGTGACCTCGTTTGAACCCTTCCTGCAGCACGGAGGAGTTAAAAACCTTTCCTCAAGATTTATTACTCTTTGTAGCATTGGCTGCGTTCGAGCTCAAGAATTTAACGATGTTAGCAAAGACACTGTATATCAAACAAGTATTTGTGATTGATTTATGAGAGAATAACTACAAAACAGGCGCCTCGTTTATAAAGACAGAGTAGAACGATCTAATTTTGAACAGCTTTTACCCTTTTGTCCATTTACCCAAGTTTTTGATCATTTTATATTAGTGCTGTCAAACAATTAATCACGATTATTCACATCCAAAATAAAAGTTTTTGTTTACATTATATGTGTGTGTTCTGTGTATTATTATTATTATGTATATATAAATACACACACACACACATACATGTGTATATATATATATATATTTTAGAAAAATGTTATGTTTATATTTATATATATAATATATATATATATATATATGAATATAAATATATACATGTAAATATTTTCAAAATATATGCTGTATGTCTTTAAATATACCCAGAACACACACATATATTATATAAACAAAAACTTTTATTTTGGATGTGAATAATCACGATTAATTGTTTGACAGCACTATTTTAAATATTATAGAAATTAGCATGATCACGGGTCAGAACAAGTATGTTTTTTTTCATTTTTACATACAATTTTATATCGGTTTCTCTGAATGACGATGGGACATTATTACACTCTATACTCTTTTATTTCACTATTTTGACATTTTATTTTCACAAAAGTTGTGTGAAAAATGAAGGTTAACACTCCATTGCTTTCTGTGTATATAAAACCACTTTTTATCATTTTATTTGTAAACGAGGGACCTAGGACTTTGAGATGCCACAATGCAAACAGTTACAGATGCATGAACCGCTGTCTCCAGAGGTTTTTAAGGCAGAAAGTGTTTTATTGTAAAGTAAGTCTCTGTGTGTTGTGCGGCAGACTCTGCAGGGACGGGGAGTTGAGCTCCGATCACAGCCAGACGTCCGCAGCGAGTCGAGGCGAGGCTGTGAGCGGCCCGGAGCCGCTGCTGTCTCCTCTGAGCTTCTGTTCTGAAGAGCCCAGGTCTCCCGTGCCGCTCGTCTACCATCCACACGACTGCAGCACCGCATGCGTCCCGCTGCTGCCCGCTCACGCCGACCGCTTTCTGGGTCGCAACCCGCTGCGTGTGCCCATGCTGTGCCAGTTCCAGCGCCACTGCGAGCCACGCGACGGTTCTGACGCGCAAGACACCGGTGTGCTTTACACAGCGCCTTGTGGACGGAGCCTGTACTCCCTGGAGGAGGTAAGACAAGGCAAGGTTTAAACTAGCTCTCCATTGATGTATGGTTTGTTGGACAATATTTGTCTGAGATGCAACTATTTGAAAATCTGGAATCTGAGGGAGCAAAAAAATCTAAATATTGAGAAAATCACCTTTAAAGTTGTTCAAATGAAGTTCTTAGCAATGCATATTACTAATCAAAAATGAAGTTCTGATATTTTCTGGCTACTGATTTCGCACGTGATCTGTTCTGATCGAGGTGCTTGAGTTCCTGCTGCTGTCGGACAGCCTCGGCGTTCTGCAGCCGGACAACTTCAGCTTCGACCCACAGATCGTTCCAGAGAATCAGGCGCGAGCTCCGGACTCGTCTGCGCTGCTGTTCGAGCGCGACCTCAGCCGCGGGATCGAGCCGGTTCCCGTCGCTCTGTTCAACGAGCTGGACGGGACGCGGCCCAGAGAGTTCCGCTACCGTAAAGAGCGCTGGCCGCACGGCTGCTTCCTCAGCGCCGCGCCGCTCTTCTCAGTGTGCTGCGACTGCTCCGACGGCTGCGCAGACGCTCAGAGCTGCGCATGTGTTCAGCAGACGCTCAGAGGCGCGGGAGCCCGGCACGCCTACACACACCAGCGGCTGAGCGCGCCCCTGAGCGCGGGGTGAGGGACTGTCATGTGATCTGTTGACCTGTCATGTGATCTTTCACGTGATCTGTCATGTGACTTGTTGATCTGTCATGTGACCTGTCAGGTTGTTTGAGTGCGGCCCGTGGTGCGGCTGTGCGAGGAGCCGCTGTCAGAACCGTGTGGTGCAGAAGGGTCTGCGCGTGCGGCTGCAGGTGTTTCATACGCGGGACCACGGATGGGCCGTACGCTGCAGAGATGACCTCGACAAGGGAACCTTCGTCTGCATTTACGCAGGTACACAGACTCCACACCAGGGGCATCCTCATAAACGACCACTAAAACCTAAATAAAACCTTTTCACTACTTCAAATAAAATAAAATCTAAATCAGAAAAGAAACTCTTTCATTACTTCAAATATAAATTAAGGTTACAATCATTAAGTTATGAAAGCTAGTTTCTGCTACAAAATTAAAAAGTAAATATCTCACAATTTTATCTCTTTTTTTATTTTTATAAAAGAATTCTGAGTTTGCATCTTGCGGTTCTATTTGTTTGTTTCTGCCACGGAATACAAAATAAGTTTTTATCTCACAATTTATATCTTGCAGTTCCGACTCAGAATCTCTCAGAACTGCAAGAAAAAAGTAAGGATTGTGAGATAAGTTGCAATTACCTTTTAAATCTTTTTTAAAGGGTTACTCCACCCCAAAATGAAAATTTTGTCGTGTCGTTCCAAACCCGTAAAAGCTTCGTTCGTCTTCAGAACACAATTTAAGATATTTTGGATGAAACCGGGAGGTTTGTGACCGTCTCATTGACTGCTGAGTAAATAACACGGTCAAGGCACAGAAAAGTATAAAAACATCATCAAAATAGTCCATCTGTGTCCACCAGTGGTCCAATCTGAACTTTATGAAGCGACGAGAATACTTTTTGTACGCAAAGAAAACAAAATAATGACTTTTATTTAACAATTCGTCTCCTCCGCACCGTTTTGGAGAAAATATCCCGAAGACGAACGAGGCTTTTTCGGGTTTGTAACGACATGAGGGTAAGTGATTAATGACACAGTGCTCATTTTGGGGTGAAGTAACCCTTTAATTCTGTGACGGAAACATGCTTCCGTATTTACTAAAACTAAAAACATTTTAATTATAAATCAGAGTTGCTATCATTAACTAAAACGAAAACCATGCAAAACGTTTGCATTACTTGAAATAAAATGATTATTAACTGATATAAAACCAAATATAAGAAACTTAGTTAGTTTCCAAGGCCACATTTCTCACTTATGTTTAGTTTTAGGTTAAAAGTACTAAAATAACTAAAACTAAATAAACTAAAGTTAAAACTTAATTAAAAAAAAAAAAACATTATATATATATGTGTTTTTTAGACATCTTACAAAAGTAATAATTTTAATAAACTAATTAATTGAAAATATGAACAAAAATGATAATAGTATCTCGGTGATACTAAAGTTTGACAGCAGTTAGTTCAGATACACTGTTCTGGTCTCCACTGGTTCTGATGGGTTCTGGTGCGCAGGCGTGGTTCTCCGACAGCAGCAGAGCGTGGAGGAGCCGGCGGATCGAGAGCTGCCCGTGTCCGATGACGAGGTGGAGGTGGTGGAGGAGTGGACGCTGCCCGCCGGACCGATGGAGACGGTCAGTGAGCCGCTGGACTGCTCTCCGCCGCTGTACGTGCCCGTGATCCAGAGACCCGCCGATCAGAGTCCGCTCGCTCAGCTCAAGGTCAGTGCCCCGCCTGCAGGTGACCTTTGACCTGGTGCTCAGGGTCAGGTGAAGCGCTCGCCCTTTGACAAGTTTTTTTACCGTGACTAAAACGAGACGATAGCGAGATGACAATAAACGATAACTATGACTATATCATCATGCAGTTTCGTTGATGATAAAGGACGAGGCTAAAATGTATTCAAAAAATACAAAATATTCCTGCGGACTGCTGTACTACGCCAGCTTTCATGAGCGCGGTTGCCAGATATCAAGAGTTCAAATCCCCGAATCAGAGCTTCTCTGTTGCAAGGATGCATCTTCTTCCCAGTGTTTTGCTTATTTTTTGCCATCTGGCAACCGTGCGTCAGCAGATTGTTTGTGATTGTGTTTTCTGAATAAATGCACTTACTCAGACGCTGTTGTTTTAATAGAGAAACATAGGAAACTGCATTTTGGAGTTATTGGAATTAATATTAGGAATTTCCCTTTTCTTTGACTAAAACTAGACTAAAACAAAATAGGATAAGGTTGACTAAATATGATAAAAGCTATCAGGGACGTAGGACTCTAATTGCAGTAGTGGCAGTGTGGGTGAAGCATGGATGTGTTTTCTCGTCTGTTTCAGGATCAGCAGCAGCTCAGCATCTCGTCGCTGGACTGCAGTGAGAACGGTGAGACCCCCGTAAACCCGTCCAGTGCTGTGTGTGTGTGTGTGTGTGTGTGTTATTCTGTGTGTGTTTGTAGGGAACGAGGCGTGTGAGGAGATCGTGAGGAAGAAGCCCCGACTGACCGAATCAAACGGACACGGCGCTGAGGTCACCGCACACTCGCAGCACAAACACACACACGAGCAGCTGTATTACCTGGACGCCTCGAAAGAGGGAAACGTGGCCCGGTTCTTCAGCGTAAGTGTCAGCAGACATTACCCAGAAAGCATTGCACACTCATGTGATCTGCTGAAAAACTGATGTAAAAATCTAAATAATAATGGAAAAAATATATATATATGTGTCCCTGCAGCACAGAAGCAGTCATAAGCAGCGCAGGTATATGTGTATCAATAGCCAACAATACACTGTATGGGTCAAAATTATACATTTCTCTTTTATGCCAAAAATTATTAGGATATTAAGTAAAGATCATGTTCCATGAAGATATTTTGTAACATTCCTACTGTAAATATATCAAAACTTCATTTTTGATTAGTAATATGCATTGCTAAGAACTTCATTTGAACAACTTTAAAGGTGATTTTCTCAATATTTAGATTTTTTTGCTCCCTCAGATTCCAGATTTTCAAATAGTTGTATCTCAGACAAATATTGTCCAACAAACCATACATCAATGTAAAGATTATTTATTCAGCTTTCAGATGATGTATAAATCTCAATTTCCAAAAATTGACCCTTTTGACTGGTTTTGTGCTCCAGGGTCTCTCTCACACACACACACACACACACACACACACACACACACACACATATATATATATATATATATATATATATATCTATCAGGGTTATTATTATATAAATAATAATATAAATTAATATTAATATAAATTATTTATAATCGTTAACTTATGGAAGGCCTTTTTTTGCCATGGAAAATTAAAAAATAAAAATAAGGTAATTGCAACTTTTTACCTGACAATTCAGATTACTCATTCCTTACTAACTTATCTTTTCAGAATTGTGAGTTTATATCTCACAAATATCTCAAAAATTCACACTTTCTCTTAGAATTTTGAGAAAGAAGTCAGAATTGTGAGAAAAATGTTCAGATTGTTTGATAAAAAGTATTGTTTTTTATTTTGTGGCTGAAATGGGCTTCCATATGAACTAAAACCATATAAAAACATTTTCATTACTTAAAATAAAATATAAATCAGGGTTACGATATATAATATATAGTATTGTATATAAAAATGGGACCCGTATAAATATTAACCAAAAAAAAAAAATTGCCAAAACTATTTGCCCAGGCAGCATTTCTCATTTTCAAATGCTTTTCTTAGAATTTAGTCTTGTTTCCAGCCAAAATATCTAAAAATTCTTAAATCAAGAAGGATTTTCTAGATTTTCAAAAACTCACTTCACTTTGACTTGATTCTTCTGATAACAAGACGATAATTTTTACTTGTCTAGAAACTCCTTGATTTAAGAATTTTTGGATGTTTTGGCTGGAAACGAGACTAAAGTCAGAAATCATTTATTGCAGTGTGTGCTTATTTAATAATTCGTGTCTGATTGCTTGAGCTGCAGCACAGCTGTGAGCCGAACCTCTTCCTCCAGAGCGTCTTCACCGACACACATGACCCACAGTTCCCTCTCATCGCCTTCTTCACGAGCAGGTGAGGACCGCTCCGAGTCAGACGTGCTGCAGGAGCTCAGGAACAAACTCTGCTCTCTGCTTGGTTCCTCAGGTCTGTTAAAGCAGGAAGTGAGCTGACCTGGAGCTGCCCGTCCGCAGCAGGAAGTGAGCGTGGTCATGTGACGCTCTCGTCTGTCTGAGACTCTACAGTAACGCTGAAGGGTTCGTCTGGCTCATACTGTAACGACTCTCAAGCTCAGCTCCAGAGTTCCGGGAATCTTTAGTCACAATTTCTGCCTGATAAATAAAGTATAGAATAGTGCTCTTTATACAAAGGGTCATGACATTTCAGCTTTTTTACTAAATTTTGTATGACTTCTCCAGGTGTAAAAATCACTTTTAAAATGATCTGTTTGTCCATGTTTCCTGATGTGTGTAAATTAAAACAGGCAATATCTGGATGTGAAGTTAATACTAGTTGTCTCATTTCAAACCTTCCATCATTTTGAGTCCCACTGGTTCATCTGAAGAGCACAAGATCAGAAACAACACCTGATAGTTCATGAGTGAGAGTTGTGTGATTAAGTGCTGAAGGGTCAACACTCTTGAAAATAAAGATTGGTTTCATAGAGAAGCTTTAACAGTGAAGGAATCGTTCCTTTAGACTGAAAGTTCTTTACAGCAGGACACGGTTCCAACAATAACCATTAGTTTTGAGCTCTAGGTTCTCCTTATTTGCTTTTAGCCTACTCTTAAAGAAACAGTGATCTTTCTTGGTACTTTGAAGTATGTTACTGAATCTCAGTGTCTGACATTAAGGGTTGAAGAGTTCTTAGAAAATGCAAACAAGTGCTCTTGGAAGCTTCAGAAGCTTGAGCACCGAGAGTCTGCTCAGAGTTCATCTTTGAAGACCACAAGCATAAAAAGGACCTAGAACCCACAGAGGAGATGGTTTAGACTTCATGTGGGACTTCTGAAGGTCAAACAAAGAATAAAGCAAACACCAGAACCAGGCAGACTTGAGAAAACAAGATTTATTAAGTTAAAACCAATCAAGAGTCAAGTGCTTAAAACGCAGTCCGCGCCTCAGAAGTCCTGGGACTGGATGTCTTTGGTGGAGTTGGCTGCAGGGTCCCGCGCTTTGGTTTTCTTGGGAAGAAGCTGCGCCTGGATGTTGGGAAGCACGCCGCCCTCCGCGATCGTGACGCCGCCCAGCAGCGCGTTCAGCTCCTCGTCGTTGCGCACCGCGAGCTGGATGTGCCGCGGCGAGATGCGCAGCTTCTTATTGTCGCGGCTCGCGTTGCCCGCCAGCTCCAGAACCTCGGCGCACAGATACTCGATGACCGCCGTCAGGTACACCGCCGCCCCGGAGCCGATGCGCGGCGCGTAGTTCCCCTTGCGCAGGAGGCGCGCGATGCGACCGACGGGGAACTGCAGCCCCGCGCGCGCCGAACGCGACACGGAGGACGCCTTGGTCTTCGGCGCAGCGACCAGCTTCTTACCGCGGCCAGACATGATAGGAGAACCGCTATGGGGAGAAAAAAAAAAAAAAGAAAAAAGTTGGGGTTCGAACTCGGGACGCCGGCTCAACACCTTTAACAGTAGTTAGCGTTTAAAGTGGATCCAGAAGAAAAAAAGGTCTGAAGTTGTTCCAAGACAAGACTAGGAGTATATTGTTTTGCTTTTAGGACAACTTTGAAAGGTTTTGATCCACTTCAAATGCTGACTACTGTAAACAGCCACAGAATTAATGACAGGTGTAAAACTTAATTTAAGTAGGCTAATCAAATGTTGAATTTAACAATAAATTTACATTAAAACACCACAAACTTACCTGATTAAAACACCTAGCAAACAAAGAACAGCAGCAAAGTTGTTTGACTCTTAGTTGAGGGTCTTGTGTTTTATACTGGAGTTTAATTGAGTTTAATTGAACCTCACCTGTGCAAATGAGCTGGTGGCCAATCAGCTGTTTGAATTAATTATTTTGTAATTGATCCATTAGAGTGAGTCTCAATGAGCGCATTTTAACACTTTTTTTATTTTTTTATTTCAAGAATATAAATAATTATTTAAGATATAAAGTCATTTTAAAAGGCAGCTATTTGCTTATAAGCTAGTTTATATTATTAGGTAATATTTAAAGGTTTATTATAATTTACATTTAGTCATTTAGCAGATGCTTTTATCCAAAGTGACTTACAAATGAGGACAATAGAAGCAATCAAAATGGACAAAAGAGCAATAATATATAAGTACTGTGACAAGGGTTCTTTTAATATAATAAATAAAAAGAAAACAAGTAGATTAGAAATAGAATAGAGAGTGCAAGTGTTAGAGGGTAAGTGTTTTTTTATAAATAAAAAGAAAACAAATATATGAAATAGAATTAGAATAGTGCTAGATTTAGAGGGTCAAATGAAGATAATATAAAATTGATCAGTTTCAGTATCTTGATTTATTTGCATATTGCTTTTCACAAAACAAATTTCAAAGACACTTTACAGAAAATCGTGTCTATAACACACTGTACTTTAATATTGAGTAGTTTTAGGAAGTCATTAAAATATTAATAGAACGTTAAACAGTGTATTCGTTTCATGATTCTTTAATCATGATTTCTTTCACAGGTTTAACTTTTATTATTATTATTATTATTATGCAACAAAAGAACAACAAATACAAAGACAGAATAAGAACAAAAGACAATGAAGGTTACGAACATCACTAATCCAAATGTTAGCTGAATCACAGCATGAAAGAGTTTTACATGCAATAGAATTATTAGTTTCCATACACATTTGAAAATGTACATTTATGAATGTAAAATTTGGCACGATATAGCAATAAATTGATAATAAATTTAAAGTGAGAAGAGTCTAGATTCAAAGAGTAACCAAAAAATATATATATATATATATATATATATATATATATATATATATATATATATATCTTTTTTGGGGGTTATACATAAGTTTGGATATAATTTTATTTATTTATTTATTTATTTAAATTGGAAAAGTCAACCCAGAGCACTTCAGAATAAGTACAGTCCCAAAATAAATGATTTATTGTTTCTTCAGACTGAAGACAAAATGAGCGATTTGTGGAAGTACTATTATTAAATGTAGAAAGTTTGTAATTTACTGGGTAGCAATTATAGATCATTTTAATAGAGACTTTAACAACTTTATTAGATAAGAGGAATTTTTGTCGAAGAAGCCAAAAATCTTCCCACTAAATATGTTATTCCAAAAACTCACACAAGCAGGTAAAGGAATCTGAGATCTGTTGGTTTAGTAACTTGTTTGTGGCTTGGATTCCTCTGTAACCACGTGTTGAGGTCACATGACAGCTGTTTTGATCATGTGACCATTTGTTGTGGAGTTCACTCATGACTCGTGTGAATAAATATGAATCATTTGTGTTCACAGTGATCGGTGACTCTGTGATCATATGAACAATTTGCGTTCAGTGTTCAGTCAGTGATCAGTGACTCATTTGATTCAGTGGTGTTAGGAGTCATGACTCATGTGAATCATTTGAGTTCAGTGTTCACAGTGATCAGTCATGCCTCTGACCACATGAGTCGTTTGTGCTCGGTTGTTTACAGTGGTCAGTGGCTGGTTTGGTTCAGTAGTGATGATGATGATGAACCGCTCGCTGCTCGCGGTGTGTGTCGCGCTCGTCGCCGCTCTCGGTGGCTCTCTGTCGGTTCCGCCGCATGAGGAGGTGGCTCGGATGGCCCGGTTCGTGGTCAATAAGTGCGACTGGGCTTCGATGGCGACGATCTCCACTCACGATCCGGTCCGAGGACAGCCGTTCTCCAACGCCTTCTCCATCAGCGACGGGCCCGCGGGGAACGGAACCGGAACCCCGTACCTGTACCTCACACACATGGAGATCTCGGTGCAGGACCTGCAGGTGCGGATCAATACTGATCAATAATCCACACAGATAGAGCTACAGAACCCGAACGAACTTACCATGCTTTTACTGCAGCAACACTGCATTTCCATAACACTAATGTGAACTCTGGATGAAGTCAGGGCCATAATTCTTGTTTGATTTTGTCATATTAAAGGTTTTTCCAGAGCGGATTCTGGATTTCTCTTTTCATCACTCCATAAATCAGAAAATACTGTCAACAGACAGAAAACAAACACTTTTTCACCATGTTTTAGGACTAAAATATTATAGAAATCCTTCAGAATATAGAGGAATAAAACTAAAGTTTTTATTACATTTTGAAATTTTGTTCTACTATTTTGCT
The DNA here is from genome assembly GCA_036784905.1 of Acrossocheilus fasciatus. Lineage (NCBI taxonomy): Eukaryota > Metazoa > Chordata > Actinopteri > Cypriniformes > Cyprinidae > Acrossocheilus > Acrossocheilus fasciatus. The sequence continues at coordinate 458,724 of CM071938.1, read as the reverse complement.
CCATAATTTGTCTTTTTTCAGACTAAAGGAAATATATATATATATATATATATATATATATATATATGTATGTATATATATGTATGTATATATATGTATATATATGTATGTATGTGTATATATATATATATATGTATGTGTATATATATATATATATGTATGTGTATATATATATATATATGTATATCTTAAAATATATTATATATATATATATATATATCTCATTTAAATTTGTATTTTGGATGTTTTATTTCCACTATGTTTGAAGTAAGACATGATATGGAAGCAAAATAGACCAAAATGTCAAGTGTAAAAATAGATAAAATACCAATAGATAAAGTGTAATAAAATGATATTAATAGTAAAAAAAAAAAAGTAAAAATTTTTTTTTTGTTTTTATGACTATGTAACACTGTTGTGGTGTTATGTAAGTGTGATTCAGCACACGACGGTCAGGACGTGACACAGCGATTTCACTTTATCAACATTCAGCAGAACTGAGCAGCTTTAGTTAAAGACATCAACACACTGCAGATGACTGATGATCTAATCTGTGTGTGTGTGTGTGTGTGTGTGTGTGTGTGTGTTTGTGTTTTCTCTCTCCCTGTGTGTGTGTGTGTGTGTGTGTGTGTGTGTGTGTGTGTGTGTGTGTGTGTGTGTGTGTGTGTGTGTGTGACAGGTGAATTCCCAAGCGTCTCTGTCCGTGTCTCTGGCTCAGACCAGCTACTGTAAGAATCACGGATTCGATCCTCAGAGTCCGCTGTGTGCCCACATCATCCTGTCGGGCTCCGTGGTGGAGGTACAGCACTCTTCTCCTTGTGCAGTGTGAATCAGTGATGGTGAATCGGTGTGAATCAGTGACGGTGTGACTGTGAATCGGTGTGAATCGGTGTGAATCAGTGATGGTGAATCAGTGTGAATCAGTGATGGTGAATCGGTGTGAATCAGTGACGGTGTGACTGTGAATCGGTGTGAATCAGTGATGGTGAATCGGTGTGAATCAGTGATGGTGAATCGGTGTAAATCAGTGACGGTGTGACTGTGAATCGGTGTGAATCAGTGATGCTGAATTGGTGTGAATCAGTGATGGTGTGACGCTGAATCTGTGTGAATCAGTGATGTTGTGATGCTGAATTGGTGTGAATCAGTGATGGTGTGACGCTGAATCTGTGTGAATCAGTGATGGTGTGACTGAATCTGTGTGAATCAGTGATGTTGTGATGCTGAATTGGTGTGAATTAGTGATGGTGTGATGCTGAATCTGTGTGAATCAGTGATGGTGTGACGCTGAATCAGTGATGGTGTGATGCTGAATCTGTGTGAATCAGTGATGGTGTGACTGTGAATCAGTGTGAATCAGTGATGGTGTGACGCTGAATCTGTGTGAATCAGTGATGGTGTGACTGTGAATCGGTGTGAATCAGTGATGTTGTGATGCTGAATTGGTGTGAATTAGTGATGGTGTGATGCTGAATCTGTGTGAATCAGTGATGGTGTGATGCTGAATCTGTGTGAATCAGTGATGGTGTGACTGTGAATCAGTGTGAATCAGTGATGGTGTGACGCTGAATCTGTGTGAATCAGTGATGGTGTGACTGAATCTGTGTGAATCAGTGATGTTGTGATGCTGAATTGGTGTGAATTAGTGATGGTGTGATGCTGAATCTGTGTGAATCAGTGATGGTGTGACGCTGAATCAGTGATGGTGTGATGCTGAATCTGTGTGAATCAGTGATGGTGTGACTGTGAATCAGTGTGAATCAGTGATGGTGTGACGCTGAATCTGTGTGAATCAGTGATGGTGTGACTGTGAATCGGTGTGAATCAGTGATGGTGAATTGGTGTGAATAAGTGATTGTGAGTCGCTGTGAATCAGTGATGGTGTGAATCAGTGATGGTGAATTGGTGTGAATAAGTGATTGTGAATCGGTGTGAATCAGTGATGGTGTGACGCTGAATCAGTGATGGTGTGATGCTGAATCTGTGTGAATCAGTGATGGTGTGACTGTGAATCGGTGTGAATCAGTGATGGTGTGACGCTGAATCTGTGTGAATCAGTGATGGTGTGACTGTGAATCGGTGTGAATCAGTGATGGTGAATTGGTGTGAATAAGTGATTGTGAGTCGCTGTGAATCAGTGATGGTGTGAGTCAGTGATAGTGTGACTGAATTGGTGTGAATCAGTGATGGTGTGACGCTGAATCTGTGTGAATCAGTGATGGTGTGACTGTGAATCGGTGTGAATCAGTGATGGTGTGACGCTGAATCTGTGTGAATCAGTGATGGTGTGACTGTGAATCGGTGTGAATCAGTGATGGTGAATTGGTGTGAATAAGTGATTGTGAGTCGCTGTGAATCAGTGATGGTGTGAGTCAGTGATAGTGTGACAGTGAATCGGTGTGAATCAGTGATGGTGTGACAGTAAATCGGTGTGAATCAGTGATGGTGTGATGGTGAATCTGTGTGAATCAGTGATGGTGTGACTGTGAATCGGTGTGAATCAGTGACGGTGAATCTGTGTGAATCAGTGATCGTGTGATGCTGAATCTGTGTGAATCAGTGACGGTGAATCTGTGTGAACGGGTGATGGTGTGATGGTGAATCGGTGTGAATCAGTGATGGTGTGACGGTGAATCTGTTTCAGGTGAACGGCAGCGAGGCATCGGTGGCTAAAGCCGCTCTGTTCAGTAGACACCCAGAGATGATCGACTGGCCCACCGACCACAGCTGGTTCTTCGCCAAGATGAACATCACACAGGTCTGGGTGCTTGATTACTTCGGCGGAGTGAAAACAGTCACGCCAGAGGAGTATTACAGAGCCACTCCGTACCGGAAACACAGCGGTGAGTCCAGCAGACGTGATCGAGCTTCACTTAGATGATTCACTTATATGACTCAGTTCCGTTCAGTCAGTGTGAATCAGCATTAAACTCACTTTATATATTTGCTCTGAAATCTTTTCACTCCTATGCTGTAGTGAAAATCCTTTAGCTCATTTGGTGTTCCTGGCTTTTTACAGAGTAGCTTATAAATCTCTCATATTATCACAAAATATTGGATTCATTTTTCATCAGTTTGTTTTCTTTCAATCAGCACAGGTTTTGTGTTTATTTTTGGAGCTGATTGATTGTAGGCCACATTGATTTGAGCATGCATCTCAGTAATAATTTTGGTAATATTCAGTTTTTTTAATTAAAAGGAATTATTTGTGGATAATTTTGGTAATGTTCAGGTTTTTGAATAAAAACATTATTTGTGTATAATAAAAACTGAATGATGTTTGTGATCAGTCAGTTCCAAAAAGAAACGTAAAACCTGCACAGATTCAAAGAATGCAATATTTGGTAATAATTTAGCATAGAAAGAGATTTCTAAGCAATTTTTTGGGTCCCACTTTATATTAGGTGTACCGTGTTTCAATGTACTTACATTTAAATTAATCATTTGGTACAATGCACTTATTGTGTACATACATGTTTTTACATTGTACTTATAAACTTTAAAAATGTATGTAGTTACAGCTGTAATTAATTTCTGTAATTACATTTATAATTACACTGTTGACCATCCCTTACACCTTAAACCACCCTTAAACCGACCCAGACCACCAAACCTGTCCCTAACCTTACCCGTATCCCCTCAATAGCTGCAGAAGTGTTTTGTAATACAACATGAACACAATAAGTATATTGTACTTATTTTTTGATGTAAGTACATAGTAGTTAAGGCCACCTAATATAAAGTGTGACCATTTTTTATAGGCTGGTCATTTTTGAACTAGAACACCACAACGATTCACTGAATCAGAGTTTTGAATTGATTCACTGAAACAGTTCAGAAACACAAGCAGTTATCGTCGTCTCACCAGCAATACAGCACTGAATATACTGTTCATATGAGCTGAGCGCAGCTGTTATCAGTCCACAGCAGACGCTGTGCTGAACGTCACGTGACCGCAGTGTGTGTGTGTGTGTGTGTGTGTGTGTGTGTGTGTTTCTACAGGAAGGGACACGCTGTAATCCTGGTGAACCGGATCAGAATCACTGGTGGAGTGTTTCAGAAGAGACTCGGATTGATGAATGTTTCTCAGGTTGATGCTGTTTGAATCGTGTGTGTGTGTGTGTGTGTGTGTGTGACGTATTAATCACGTTGTTAATTTCTCCAGAACATTAATGCAGCATGATGTGTAAATCTAGCTGCTACATTTTTTGCAAGCATTTTGTAAAATGCTTCCGAATGATTTTTGCAGTTTGCACAAGAGCCTTCATTCGACCGTTTGATTGAAATCTGAAGAAAGCCTCGTGAGGTTCACGTGTCACTCATAGATGTTCAGCTTGGTGCCCTTACCCCTAATCTTTGACCTCTGACCCCTGTAGCAGGAAATATGAATCTCACGAGAAGGTTTTGTCATTTTGCTTGTATTTTATAGTCGATTTGTGTTTTTACGCACAGCTGACGTCTCCCAGCTCTATAAAATCACACAGACGCCAGTCAAACGATATTTACTCAGAGTGATTATTTTTTTTTGTAATGCTGATGTGTATTTTTAATAAGGATCATTTTGTCATGATGCAGTGAAATAAAGAGCTGACCTTTGATTGGATTGTTTGTCTCTCGTTTTGTTAATCGCTCATATCTTCCTCTGAGAATGAGTAGGCTGTGTGTGTGCGCGCGCGTGTGTGTGTGTGTGTGTGTGTGTGTGTGTGTGTCGTCAGTGTGTTAGTAGGTGGGTCGTGTCTGTATGTACAGGTGGAGCTCGAGGAGCCACTTCCTGTCACAGAGCAGATCTCGAGCTTCACTGAAGTCACGGTGTCACTCACACACACACACACACACACACACACACACACACTCGTGCGTCTCGAACCTGCGGCCCATCAGACGACAGACAGACAGACAGACGGAGGGATAATGATGGCGTGGAGAGGAGCGTCGGCCGTGGTCATCCTGCTGTCCATCACACCTGCTTCAGCTGTTTCAGGTACGAGAGTGTGTGTGTGTGTGTGTGTGTGTGTGTGTGTTGCGATGTTGAGACGCGGCTGCTGCAGGAGTCAAGGGAAAGCCGCCATCTTTGTTCGAGGTTTGTCGTTTCCTCCGTTGTAAAGATTGAGAATCCTCTCCGAGAATCAGCTCAGAAACTCTTTTCAGACGAGTCCAGCGTTTGACCTTTGGCCTCCTGAGGTCAAAGGCCGTCCACTGCTGGCCTGAGCTGGGCTCGCTGGGGTCGTTTCGCTCGCAGGCCTCTCATCTGCCTTCCTTTCGCTCCACATCGAATATGTCAAACGATTCAAATTTAATTATTACTCAGAATTATTTTTTTAAATGTGATTATATGGAATCGAAGAACAAATGCTCGTTATAAAGATCAAATTACAGTCAGCATCAGTATGAAAATGACAAACTGTCACATTTTGTTTTTAATAATAATAATAATATTAAGTTTAACTGATGTTTTTAAAACATGTCACCTAAATGTGTTTCAGTATTTTCGTCTTGTATTAATCTTCTGTTGTTGTTTGGCTCGTGTTATTCACTTGCTGCTGACAGGGCTGCGTAAAAAAAAAAAAAGTTTATTAATTCACCACATTTTATGTTTGTCAGTTTAACAATACATCAACAGTGCAAAAAATGTTTTAAAATACATATTTTTGTACATTTTTCATTCAATTAATTTTAATTCTTAACTTTTACAAAACAATTAAATACTTGTCCAGAAAACATTTAATCTAAAACTTGAGTGAAAATATCTCCACAATTATTTTTTTGGATGTGATTGTATACATTTTATAACCACAAATAATATTACAAAGATTCTAAAGGCTTGACTGAATCTAAAGCTGCTTTGAAACAGCGGCGTACAAATACAAATGATTTATTTGAAATAATTTAAAATGAAAAAAGGCATAATCTCTGCAACAATGTCACTGAACACTGGTTTTGCTGATTTGAGTGTTTATGTAGAAATGCTGAAACATCAGAACAAACTTCTGCTTCTCAAACATTACATCGAGCTGAATGTGAAATAAACCCTAAAAACCTGCTTCTGTTTTCTGAAGCAGCTTTACAGTCAACCGCAGATGAGCAAAAACAAGTGTTGAATGTTAAAGTGTCTTTAGAGGTTTCTGAGCCGCTCGGGTCGAGCAGAAGAGCTGAATCCGTGTTGATCTGCTGATCTCAGATCAGATCAGTGATCCATTCAGTCTTTCCACTGACACACTCCGGTCGTGTCATCATATTACTGAGAGACACCGGCTTCCTGAGCCATTCATGATTTTCCACAAACACAACACACACACACACACACACACACACACACACACACACACACACACACACACACACACACACACACACACACACACACACTGTTTACAGTTGAATTCTACAAATAGCTGGTGAATTTAATTCTACAGTCCATCTGGTGCTTTTAGAACACAAGTAGATGCATGCTTTAGATTTAGTATTTTTAGTATTGGGGAATCATTTTAAATTCAAACATAAGTATACACATACAGTACACACACACACACACACACACACACACATATATATATATGAAGAGTTCATTTTCAAAAACAGATAACTCCGTTTTTAACGATTTTCAAAAATCATGTTTTTTTTTTTATTGTGCAATCCAATTAATCTCAATCAAACTACAGTTGAGTTCATTTGATTCGGTTAAAAAATAACAAAAAAAATAATAACAGCCAACTAACACAATTAAAACTTAACAAATTAATAAAAAAACATGATTTTTGAACATTTTACGTAACGGAGTTATTTGTTTCTGCAAATAAACTCATATATAACTATATATAATATATATATTATTGACATAATGTTTGACTTATATATTACAGACCATCAGATCTCTTAAATGGTAATTTCTGCTCATGTGTTTTGACTCGTGAGCGTCTCGGAGAGTCTTGATTTCTGCTTTCTTGCTCTGGATTGGCTGCGTGTTCAGAGACGTCTGTGTTTGCGCTGAAGGCTGTTTTTGATCAGATGCTGCTGATGTTGTGGAAAGTCTTCGTTCAGTGGGCGACGCCAGCTTCGTTTACAGGCAGAGTCCCTCTGTGATAGATCAGTGAATCAAATGATGAGACACGGTGGAAAATACAGGCTGAAAAACATCATTTCAAGGAACAGGCAGTAGAACTCGATCACATGAGATGTGCTGCTGCTGTGACGCTCGTGTTTTCTTCTGCGAGCTCAAATGTGTCACACCTGACAGATGCTGATCAGCACATAACCAGCGCTCCACATTCACATCATACACACCACGCTCCAAACCTTTCTGGAAGAGGCATGTTTTCTGAGTACAAACGCCAATAATCTGAAATATTATTAGAATTTAAAACAGCTGTTTTCTGTGTGAATATGTGTTAAACTGTAATGTATTTCTGTGATGCGCAGCTGTATTTTCAGCATCATTACTGCAGTCTTCAGCGTCACATGATCTTCAGAAATCATAATAATATACTGATTTACTGCTCGAGAAACATTTCTGATTATTATCAATGTTGAAAACAGCTGTGCTGCACAATATTTTTGTGGAAACTGTGATGCATTTTATTTTTCAGGATTCACAGATGAATAGAAAGTTCAAGAGAACAGCATTTATTTGAGATAGAAATCTTTTGTAGCATTATTAATATCTTTACTGTCACTTTTGTTCAATTTAATGCGTTTTTGATTAAGTATTAATTTCTTTAAAAAAATCTAACTAAACATTGGTGTGTGTGTGTGTATATGTATATATTTTTATGAAGAAATAAATTTTCAAGACATATCTATATAAATTAAAAATCACATTCTATTTTCTAGTTTTTACACAAATTCTAGTGTTTGAGTCGCTGGTTTGATTATATTAATAAAAATGATCAAACTGTGTTTTTCTTTAAAGTTGATCAAACCGTACGATCGCTTCGTTCACACTAAACCTGCTACTCATCCGCTCATATCTATTTTACTTTTTAATCTTAATCTAACATTATATTTAATGTGTGTATTTATGTTTTATTGCAGTAATGTAGCAAAAGAACAGGCTTTTGTTTATTTGATCTGTTTAGACGAGTCGCACATGTTATAAACAGAGTTACAGAAACTTTGAAGCTCATTTGAAATAAAAGTAAAACAGAAGAACACAGGAATAATATTGAGTTAAATCGTCAGCTGTATCTGTGCTCACGGTTACGGTACTCGAGCACACTGAAGTCAAAGTCAGGTTTACTGTATCTGAACAAAATCAGACTCCAGTAAAAAAGAGCAGCTTCAAATTATACCGAAGCATGATAAAGCAGAATGAAATCAAGAGCGACGGGATTCCTGTCGAATCATTTTCTCATTTCAAACTGAATGGATTGCGTAAGAGTTTTTATACGCTAAAGAAAATACAGCAGCGCACCGTTTATACAGTCAGAAAACACTAAAGAGACTCTAAACTCCAGGTAACACCTGATACCAGTGCTTCTCTCCTTTATTTGAGGCGTTTGCTTGTTTCTCTCTGTAAACATAGATATGCAGCTAATTGTAATTAATTAGATTAATCAGCATATCATGCAGTTTGTTCATTTGATGACAGTAGTTTAATGTGTAATTCTAATAGCGCTGCCTGGAAAGAACATCTATGAACATTTTGAGAGATAAACACAATAAACACTGTTTTCAAGTTTTATTGCATTTTATTTAAAATGTGATGATGTGGTCATTTTAATGATCGATTCTCACTGAAGAGAACAATACTGTTAAATGTAATACTGGATACTGTTAGATTTGTTTTTTTTGGAAGTGAGAATAAATCATTGTGTAATTTACAGTGAAAACCGTAAATCTGCATTCCCAGCGCGTCACATTCGATGTTTTGTTGTTGAAATAACTCATTTCTTAGTTTTTTCTCATCACTTGTGTACATCAGGGTCTTCTAATGTTGTTAAATGAATGTTTACGGCGTATTTTGGCATGTCTCCCTGATGGTGTTTAGTGTCTGTACGTCAGTATTTTCCTCCTCCGCTTCTGCGAGAGCGGTCAGTGTATTATAAAGCTACAAAACAGATATCAGTACTTTAATAGTTTGATTATATTAACATTTATATAAGTTAACGAAATGCATTTTTACTGTAAATTTGAGGTAAAACTGTAAAACTAAATTTTGCTACTGTATTTTTGTACAGTAAAGTTCTGGCACCCACAGCTCTGTTTTTTACTGTAAATTTCACAGATTTAGTTTTATGTATTAAATAACGGATTATACTGTGACGAGCGGTGTAGTGGACAGAAAGCATCTCTTAACCTCAGAACACAAACGCTCCGGCTCGAAAGCTTTATATGTGCTATTTTTACAAATCTGTTTCCTCATCGATTCTTTGAATTGTATTTTTAGCATTGCTGTTACTGTAGCTTACAGTTGCACTCTTTTGATCAGCTCAATAACCCGAGAAACCTATTAGATCAGATCACAATCATCACGCCTCAAATAACTGCCACAGCACAGCAAGCCCTTCCGTAGTGTTTGTCTTGTTTTCTAGTATAAATATCTACAAATAGTTTTGAATCGGGATGCATTTACTTCACAGCAAACAATGCTTTTCTTAAGATTCTTTTGTCGTTTCCAGCCAAAACATCTAAATCTTCTTAAATCAAGAAGGATTTTCTAGACGAGTAAAAATTAATGTCTTGTTTTCAGAAAAAAACGAGTTTTTCCTGTGAACAAGCTGAATAATCTTTTCTGTTTGAAACAGGATTATTTCGCTTGTTCTAAGGAAAAACTCACTTAATTTTTCTGAAAACAAGATAATAATTGTTTACTCGTCTAGAAAATCCTTCTTGATTTAAGAAGTTTTAGATGTTTTGGCTGGAAACGACAAAAAAATGTGTTGACAAGTAAAACGACTTAAAATATTTTGTCTTGTTTTATAAAAATATCATCCAAATTTTGTTGTTTTTTTAAACAAGCAAAAATATCTGCCAGTGCAGTAAGAGAAATAATCTTAATTCAAAGGCTAAACAAGATTATTTTTCTTCCCTCATTGGCAGATATTTTTACTTGTTTTAAGCAAAAACTCCAGAAAACAAGACATAAGTCATTTTACTCGTCAAGTCAATGCATCTTAATTCCAGAATTTGTAGATGTTTATACAAGAAAACAAGACATGAATACTAAAGAAGAAAAGCATGTTTTGCAGCGTGGAGTAAAATATTCAGAATTTGAAGTGAAGACAGACTCCTCCAGAATCAGACGTACAGTGAAGTGTGGTGTGTTTCTGATGATCAAATGACCCGGCGTGAGGCGTGAGGTCTGCGTTTGACCCGTGTGAGGAGTCCGTCTCGTGAACCGCAGCAGGGAGCGTCTGCGGTGAGGAAGAGGAAGAGGAAGCTGAGATCAGCCCACACTCAGACCAGCTTCAGACTCGCTCAGCTCCTCTGCTGGCTTCCATCCTGATACCTCTCGTTATTATAACGCTCTTCTTCTGCCGTCAAACACTGCGTCTGTAACTATAAGACACTGAATACTTCTCAAGTAAACAAGTGCAGCAGGTCATGAATCTAGATCAGACGTTTGTGAAGCTTCTTCAGTGTTTATTCTGTATTCACGCTGCAAAACATGCTTTATTTTTGTCTTGTTTTCTTGTATAAATATCTACAAATTCTGGAATTAAGATGCGGTTACTTGACGAGTAAAACAACTTGAGATATTATGTCTTGTCTTCTGAAAATATTAATCAAATTTTGTTTGCAAAAGCAAAAATATCTGTCAGTGGAGTAAGAAATATAATCTTAATTCAAAGGCGAAACAAGATTATTTTTCTTCCTCCATTAGCAGATATTTTTACTTGTTTTAAACTCAATTTGCATAATGTTTCCATAAAACTAGACATAAGTCATTTTACTCGTCCAGTAAATGCATCTTAATTCCAGAATTTGTAGATATTTATACAAGAAAACGACGTAAATACTAAGGAAGAAGATCATGTTTTGCAGTGTGTTCAGGCTTCAACCGTGACCTTTTATGACATTTAAGCGTCTGCTTTAGGATCTGATGTTCTCATTTAATGTGTTATGTATTTATGTAATATATTTATGTAATGCTTCATGTTTGTATGTATTTCTGCAGTATTTTGTCTGCAATTACACAAATAATGTTGATTTATTATATGATATTTAATGGAAAATGAAATTAAGTTATTTTAAGGAACAATTGTGATTCCTATATGATAACTATTTAAAATCGCTCTACTAAATATAGATTATAATGATTTTTTTCTACTGAAATATATATTTAGCATTGATCATCACTATCTGAGTCAAGACCAGTCTTCAAAAAGATGCTTTTAAGATTGCGTTTTAAATTAAGTTGTACAGTTTTTATTTCTTCCGTAAAACGCTTTCTGATGTGTGTTAGTCGTGAGTCTCAGAGGTCAAAGGTCTCGTGTGTAAGGGCTTCATTAGCTCGAGTGGTTCAACTGCTTTAGTTCGGCTGATGAGCATCTGCTTGTGTCATGATGATTTTAAGCCGCTGCGTCGCTGATTTCATATTTTAATATGATTTAAGTGTGAATCAAACGTGCGGCGTATTTCAGCGCTGAAGGAGTTTCACACACAACGACGATGCCTTTCATCAGCTTGTGTTACATTTACACTTTACACCACTTTATTATGTGTGTGTGCTGTAATGCTTTCATGTGTTCCTCCCTCTTTATCTCACTCTCACACACACACACACACACACACACACACACACACACACACACACACACACACACACACACACACACACACAGTTAGTCAGTTAGAGCAGCTGAACAAACCGCTGAACTAGAAACATGAGTCGCGCACACACCACAAACACTTCACAGAAGAGCGTGTGTGTGTGTGTGTGTGTGTGTGTGTGTGCGCTGGCATTCACTACATTATAAAGACCAAATGTCCCCAGAGGTATAGTAAAACCAGTCAATTTTGACCTTTTTGGGACATTTTTTGGTCCTCGTGAGGAAACAAGCTAATAAATCACACAGAATGAAGTTTTTTGAGAAAGTAAAAATGCACAGAGTCTCCTGTAAGGGGTAGGTTTAGGTGTAGGGTTGGTGTAGGACAATAGCACATACAGTAAGTACAGTATAAAAACCATTACACCTATGGAGAGTCCCCACAAGGATAGCAAACCAGACGTGTGTGTGTGCGTGTGTGTGTGTGTGTGTGTGTGTGTGTTGTTCTGTTGACTGTGCTTGTGTTTGATTGGTTCAGTGCTGCTGGTGTTTGTTCAGATTCATTCATCAATACTCTGCTGTTCTTGTGTTTTTCAGCGTTTTACGACCCTAATTACTGTTATATCCTGGACGCATTTCTGCTGCTGTACGGCGTCATCATCACTGCCTTCTTCGTGCGTGAGCGAGTGAGTCTATAACACACACACACACACACACACACACACACACACACACACACACACACACAAAGCTTCGGCCCATTTCACACACTCGTGCCAGCTGTAGTACGTATACTGCGAGTACTAGTGTGTTCACACTTTGACAAACTTAATTAATCCATAAAACGAAAGCTGAATGTCAAATTGCATTCTACCCTACTGCACCCTGGTGTGTGTTACACTCATTAGTCACATCTTTAATAACATGGATGAGAAAGAAGAAAAAAAACACACACACACACACACACACACACATATATATATATAGTGTCGTGAAAAGGTTTTTACCCCCTTCCTGATTTTTTTTTTTTTTTTGCATATTTGTCACACTTAAAAGATTCAGATCATCAAACAAATTTTAATATTACACAAAGGTAATGCAAGTAAATACAAAATGTAGTTTTTAAATGATGATTTCATTTATTAAGGGAAAAAAGCTGTCCAAACCCACATGGCCCTGTGTGAAGAAGTGCTTGCCCCCTAAACCTAATAACTGGTTGTGCCGCCCTCAGCAGCAACAACTGCATTTGTGATAACTGGCACTGAGTCTTTCACATCGCTGTGGATATTGGCCCACTCTTCTTTGCAGAATTGTTATAATTCAGCCACATTGGAGGGTTTTCCAGCATGAATGGACTGTTTAAGGTCATACCACAGCATCTCAATTGGATTTAAGTCCAGACTTTGATTTGGCCGCTCCAAAACCTTCATTTAGTTTTTCTTGAGACATTCAGAGGTGGACTTGCTGCTGTGTTTGGGATCATTGTCCTGCTGCAGAACCCAAGTGCGCTTGAGCTTGAGGTCACAAACTGACGGCCAGACATTCTCCTTCAGGATTTCCTGATAGAGAGCAGAATTCATGGTTCCATCAATTATGGCGAGTCCTCCAGGTTCTGAAGCTCAGACCATCACACTACCTCCACCATGTCTGTCTGCTGCTATGATGTTCTTTTTATGAAATGCTGTGTTGGTTTTACGCCAGATGTAACGGGATGTAACTTTTGTCGCATCAGTCCACAGAATATTTGCCCAAAAGTCTTGGGGATAATCAAGATATTTTTTGTCAAATGTGAGACGAGCCTTTGTGTTCTTTTTGGTCAGCAATGGCTTCTGCCTCTGAACTCTCCCATGGATGCTGTTTCTGCCCAGTCTCTTTCTTATTGTTGAATCATGAACACGGACCTTAATTGAGGCGAGTGAGGCCTGCAGTTCTTTAGATGTTGTTCTGGGTTCTTTTATGAGCTCCTGGACGAGTCGTCTTTGTGCTCTTGGAGTAATGTTGGTAGGCCGGCCGCTCCTGGGAAGGTTCACCACTGTTAGTTTTCTCTGTTTGTGGTTAATGGCTCTGACCGTGGTTTGCTGGAGTCCCAAAGCCTTAGAAATGGCTTTATAACCCTTTCCAGACTGATGCATGTAAACTATTTTGTTTCTCATCTGTTTATGAATTTCTTAAGATCGCGGAATGACGTGTTGCTCTTTAAACATGCTTCACTTTGTCAGACGGGTTCTGTTGATTCAGCAGGTCTGGCAGTAATCAGGTCTGGGTTTGGCTCATGAAATTTAACTCAGCTTTCTAAAGTAATGTGGTTAATCACAGTTCTTTCATGATTTAATTGGAGGGGGGCGATTAATTTGTCACATAAGGCCAGGTAGGTTTGGACAGCTTTTTTCCCTTAATAAATGAAATCATCATTTAAAAACTGCATTTTGTGTTTACTTGCATTATCTATATATATATATATATTAGTGCTGTCAAACGATTAATCATGATGAATTGCATCCAAAATAAAAGTTTTTGTTTATATAGTATGTTTGTGTTCTGTGTATATTTATTATGTATATATAAAAACAAACACATACAGTATATATTTTGAAAATATTTAAATGTATATATTTATATTCATATAATTTATATTATATATAAATATATTTAATATATAAATGTAGCATATTTTTCTTAAATATATACATGCATGTGTATGTATTTATAAATACATAATAAATATACACAGAACACACACATATATTATATAAACAAAAACTTTTATTTTGGATGCAATTCATCATGATTAATCGTTTGACAGCACTAATATATATATATATATGAATTATGAACATTATACACTACCAGTCAAAAGTTTTTGAACAGTAAGATTTTTAAAGAATTGTCTTTGATCCAAAATATAGCAAAAGCAGTAATATTGTGAAATATTTTTCTAGTTAAATTAATTTATTCAAAGCTGTATTTTTAGCATCATTACTGTCACATGATCCTTCAGAAATTGACTGGTAGTGTATATATAATATATATTACAAATTTAAGAAATATACAGTATAAAATATATATTTACATATAATATAAATAATGTAGTAATATAAATATATACATGTAAATATTTCTTAAATCGCATAATCAATAAAAAGTAGCTGTAATCTGATTACAAGTGTTTTAACATGTTACAAGCGCTGTAATGTGATGTAACGAGTTACGATCAGCGCACGTGTGTGTTATTAATCAAAATCAGTGTGAAACATCCTGTTCATTAATGAAGCTTCTTCCTTCAGTTCGTCAAGAAGAGAAGCAAAGAGGATCAAGACTCCCTGTATCAGGTGAGAATCAGATCAGACGCGATCAATGCAGCAATCATCACGATATTAGAGACGTTAACGAGCGTCTGATGTCTTCCAGCCCATTAACAAGAGCGGCCAGTCAGCGTATGACGTCCTGGGACAGCGCGGGGCTGAGGAGGGTCCGGCCAGAGGGGTGAGTGACCGGTCACATGACACACGTCACATGACCTGACCTGACCTGACCTGACCTGACTGCATGTGTGTGCTCCACAGGGTCGCAAGCGAGGAGACGACACTTACACGGTAAGAGCCTCTTCATCACAGGAAGGAAGTTTATTAGCAGCGCTGAGAAGAAGAATCCAGCTGAAGAAACCACAGAAACAGCATCAGATCAGATCAGAACGTTGCTCACAGCACGCGCTGAAGGGGCTTCGGTTTGCTTCCCAAGAACCTTTCAGCGAACGGCCCCCAAGAACCTCTGTTTTTGTCTCGTAAAGAACATTTTTCATTCCTTTCCTTTGGACAAAAGGTTCCCCTAGTAAGAAAGTGATACATTTAAAACACATTTATTTCATACCAAGTATAGTTCAAATCTATTTTACTGACATATCGCTCGAGACTTACTGATATAAAATTATGCTTAGACTTTATTTGGAGTATTATTAAGTTGAGCACAATGCACACACTGCAACAAAGACTCATCTTACTTAGTATTTTTGTCGTGTTTCTAGTTAAAATATCTAAGAATTCTTAAATTAAGTTACATTTACTAGATGACTTAAGCTAAAAAACTGTAAAAAGTGAAAGTTGACTTAACTTAAAAAAATTGAGGAAACCCCTTGCCTTAAAATTTTTGAGTAAATGATCATTAAAAAAAAATAAGTTAATTGAATTGTCAAGTTCACTTAACTTTTTTTTTTTTTAATTATTATGTAGTTTTTACAGTGTAAAAATATCTGCCAGTGCAGTAAGAGAAATAATCTTAATTCAAAGGCTAAACAAGATTATTTTTCTTACTCCATTGGCAGATATTTTTACTTGTTTTAAGCAAAAACTAACAAAATTTGGATAATTTTTTCAGAAGATAAGACATAATATCTTAAGTTGTTTTACTTGTCCAGTAAATGCATCTTAATTCCAGAATTTGTAGATATTTATACAAGAAAACAAGACAAAAATACTAAGGAAGAGCATTTTTTGTAGTGTATTACTTTTGTTTGTCTTTCAAACACATTAAAATGCACAAATTAATTCTTTTTTGATCACCTGATATATTTTTATCTGAAGTACCCCTGAGATTTTAAAATAAATATTTTAATAATGAAGCATCACATTTGCATGTCAATGGTTCTCTGAGGTGATTATGACATGCAGGTAAACAATTTTCAAATTGTTTAAATTTAAAATTTTTATGATTTAATTATTAGCTTTTCATTAAACTCAGGAACCCCCTGCAGTTCCTTCACAAACCCAGTTTGGGAAACCTTGACATAATATAATGTTTAATGCACTTCATGTACTTGATAACAACAAATAGGATTGATTTTTTTACTCTTCGTCATTTTATATCAATATGGTATAAGATTATCTTATTTAAATCAATGTGAAAAACAAGATAGGTCAAAAGTAATCCAAAAGTAGTCTGATTACATTACCGAAAATGTGTGTAATGTAATGGATTACGTTACTAACTACAATTTTTGTCTTGAAATATGGAATGGGATTACATTTACCCAGCTCTGAATTAAAGGAAATAATTAAAAAATATATTATCTATAATATAATATAAAACACTGGACAACTAGTTTATATTGATGGAGCGTGTTTTCAAATTCAAACAAAATATTTTCATATTTGACTGAAATAACAGAGCACATAATTAAATTTATTCCACAAAGCTGTGATGATGATGATGATGATGTTTGTTTCAGCCTCTGCAGAGGAAGACTGACGACACGTACCGAGAGATCGAGACGAAGCCAGGCGTAAGTGTGACTGATTCACTTTTACTGAATCGTACCGATTCATCTGAATGATTCATATGAAAAGACTCACTCTGCTTGTGATTCTCCTCCAGCGCCGCCGAACCGATCAGGTTTATCAGGTCAGACACACTTCTCATCACAGCTGAACATCAGATCCTGAGCATCAGAGTGGGTTTGACGTGTTTATTGTGTGTTTCAGGGTTTGAGCTCCGTGACCAAAGACACGTATGACTCTCTGCACATGCAGCAGATTCACCCGCCGCCGCGCTAAACGCTGATTCAGACCACCTCCAGGATCACAGTCCACACTCATTCATTCCTGTTCTTGCTTTTTAAGCCTTCCAGATGTTTCTTTTCCTACAGACTCCGGCGATTCTTCAGTGTTTTTACAGTAACTGTGTTCAGCGTTTCTCCACTTTGTAAAGTATAGGCTTTCATAATGAGCTCACGTCACACATGTACAGCAGAGTCCGAAGAAAAATCAGTATTAAACCGAACCTGATCGACTGAAGAACAAATGCTTAACCCTCCAGTGTTGTTCATTTGGGTGTTGTTCGCCGACCGGAGGCCATAATTGTGTACTAATTAGATTTTTTTTAGTGCTGTCAAACGATTAATCGCATCCAAAATGAAAGTTTTTGTTTAATATATATATATATGTGTGTGTGTACTGTGTATCTTTATTATGTATATATAAATACACATACATTCAGTATATATTTAAGAAAAATGTTATTTACATATTAAATATATTTATATATGATATAAATTATATGAATATAAATATATAAATGTAAATATTTTCAAAATATATGCTGTGTGTGTATTTATTTATATATACATAATAAATAATAAATATACACTGTACATATGTAAACCATTTTTATTTTGGATGTACTTAATCGCGATTAATCGTTTGACAGCACTAATTTTTGTGAAATTAATATACATTTCACTTCAATAAGTTTTTTCTTTAATATTTAGCATTTTGAGTGTATTTCATGTTAGCAAATATTCTTAGTTGTTAGTATATATCTAAATATTGGACCTTTTTCTGCATAAAATGTAAAAAAAATATATATATATATATATATATATATATATAAAATCATGTTATATCATTTCAGTTATATTCAATTAATGCAGTATTTAAGTTTAAAAATAGATCAAAAGTATTTAAAATCCATTGAATTGAGGCAGATTTGTTCCACCTTGTGGAAAAAATAATTAATAATCACCTGTAATACCACGGTGTAGCCATTAGATGGCTGTATAGCCGTATATATATATATATATATTCAGTGCTGTGCATTCCTTAGTTACTGAGCAGTGTTTTCAGGCATAATCGCTGAAGTGTTTGTCAGCCCTTCATAGCTGTGCATTGTGGCTGATTTGTAGATTGTACACACAAAAACATCTCTGTACTTTTTTCCCATTCATCTCCTCTGGTGGACATTTTGACCTCGAACAACACGTAACTTTTTTTTTTTTTTTTACAACAATTTAGCTTTTTTTGAATCAAATCCAAACATTTTTTGGGGGGTCACATAGTGACTGCCGTGAAAGTCACAAAAAAAAAAAAAAGTTTGGAAATGTTAAAAATCTTTACTTCATCGGAATATTACGAAACTTGTCTAAAATGACTGAACACCAGAGGGTTAAACATCATGAGATTCATCCAAAAATTCACTCGATGCAGTCAGGCGCTTGTCATTCTCATAAGTGTCATTTGGTAATGTTTTACAATGATTTTTCGTCGTTAGTTGAAACCTTAATATTGAAATTAATCTCAGCATTTACTAATGCATTTATGAACAAAAGTTATTAATATTGATAAATGAGATCTTATTGTAAGGTGTTACCTGTAATATTCTGTATGATCTGTTTTAAAACTCTTCTTTTCTTGTGATTTTGTGGTGAAATATGAGCCGCAGGTTTATCAAGATTCATGATGATTGATGTTTAATATCTCTGTTTCACACTGTATTACGAGTCTTTTTTAATTATTTTATATTAGTAGTGTAATATTGCATTTACTCTTTTTAAACTGAGAATTTCATTGTATTTCATTTGGTTGTTGTTACTTTTGTCTGTAACTTTGTATCAGCTTGTTAAAATGAATTTCTTCAATATTTTCAGTAAATAATCAAACCTGATTCGACGGTTGATGAAAATAACCTGGAGATCGTACAGATGCGCAGTCTGAGAAAAAAATCATTTAATGAAATCTACAACTACAGCAACATGACAAACTCATCATCTGAGAAAAACACAAACACACAAATCCAGAGCAGTTCATTTCTACAGCAAACAGCCACAACTGAACCGAGAGAGTCGATTCATCAACGAAAACCTGCAGAGAAACAACAGAGAGAACAGTGTGTGTGTGTGTGAGAAAGAGAGAGAGAACAGTGTGTGTGTGTGTGTGTGTGTGTGTGTGAGAGAGAGAGAGAGAGAGTGTGGGTGAGAGAGAGAGAGAGAGTGTGTGTGTGTGTGTGTGAGAGAGAGAGAGAGAGTGTGTGTGTGTGTGTGAGAGAGAGAGAGAGAGAGAACAGTGTGTGTGTGTGTGAGAAAGAGAGAGAGAACAGTGTGTGTGTGTGTGTGTGTGAGAAAGAGAGAGAGAACAGTGTGTGTGTGTGTGTGTGTGTGTGTGTGAGAGAGAGAGAGAGAGAGTGTGGGTGAGAGAGAGAGAGAGAGTGAGTGTGTGTGTGTGTGTGTGAGAGAGAGAGAGAGAGTGTGTGTGTGTGTGTGAGAGAGAGAGAGAGAGAGAACAGTGTGTGTGTGTGTGTATGTGAGTGTGAGTGAGTGAGTGAGAGAGAGAGAGAACAGTGTGTGTGTGAGAGAGAGAGAGAGAGTGTGTGTGTGTGTGTGTGTGTGAGAGAGTGTGTGTGTGTGTGTGTGAGAGAGAGAGAGAACAGTGTGTGTGTGGGTGTGTGTGTGAGAGAGAGAGAGAGAACAGTGTGTGTGTGTGTGTGTGTGTGTGTGTGTGTGTGTGTGTGTGACAGAGAGAGAACAGCCCTTCTGTATCATATGAAACACATTCTGTAGATAAACTCACACACACACATGAAAATCAATCATCTGACCTCTGGATCATAAAGACTAGAATGAGTTCATGATTTCAAATTAATTACACATAAAACAAAAAATTAAACAAAAGGCAAAGAAAAAGTGAGAAATCTTTGGTTTTCATCCTTAAGAGGATTTCTGCTTTGGGAGCCACAAAATAAAACTATGTTTTTTCATATATTTCTATACACTCCTGGAATATAGTGTGTGTTTTCTGACTAAAGAAGAGGAGAAACGGAGGGCGGCACAAACACAGACGCTGATGAATCTTTGGTTTTCATTCCTGCAGAAAATCGTAAAGATGAACCTGAAGCTCGCACACAATCACTGATAAACGCAATATAATAAACCATACAGCGAGAGACGAGAACAGATCAATGCTGCCGCCTCGCGTCCATCGAAGTAAAGAAACGAGCAAAGAACAGAAACTGCTGATATTTTCATATAAAAACAACAAGACGCCGCCAGTGAAAGGACTTGAAAAAAAGACGTTTGCTTTGGCAAAAAAACAGAATGAAGCTCAAGCGCGTCTGTACACAGTAGTATGAGAGCAGAGTCTTCAGATGAAGATCCTTGAGCATCAGTGCTGCTGGAGGGATTCCTGACCTCTGACCTCTGACCCCTGCGCTCGCTACACGCCGATCAGATCCGTCCGTCCGCAGCCGTCAGAAACACATCTGATATGACAGACAGATGTGAGCGAATCACACAGGTTTAATCGATTCAGTTGAACGAACTCGATTCAGAATCGGTTCACTCGGAGTTCGCTTGCATCTCTCGCGGCACCTGTTAGTACTCGTTTAAAGCCTTCTAACCGTATTGATAAAGTGTTGTCGAGTTAGAGTACTAGATTAAAAAGTCCTCTGACAGAACCCAACGCAATGTAAAAGATCTGAAATGCTTTTGGTTAGAAATCTGAAATCATCTACGATCGGCTCGTTCCACAGAGCCGCAAATAAAAACAACAGAAAGCCTCGTAGAAAGTCCATATAAACTCTATAATCTCTCGTCAAGAATCAGAAAGAGTCACATTTTTGGTTAATTTAGTCGTTAGTTTAAGAAACGGATAAAGTTCCATCCTGCCCGTTTCCTCGTTCGTTCGCAGGAAGTGTTTTTGGTAGTAGCACAGGACTGGGCGGAGCCTCACTGCGCCTTTGAGGCCACGCCCACGCTCTTGGTCGTCGTGGCGACATCACTGGTCAGCTGCAGGTTGAGAGCTCCGCCTCCGGCTCCACCCGCCGACAGCAGATTGGCCGGCAGCAGAGAGAAGCTAGACGGGTTGAGGAAGAAGGGCGTGGTCACCAGGCTGGGGGCGTGGTTTCCCGCGCTGGTGTTGGCGAATAGCAGGCCGGTGTTTCCGTCAAAGGAGGTCAGAGGAAAAGCGCCGCCCGACGCCAGAGCTGAAGAACGAACACCAGAAATACATTTATACAGCAAAATCACGACATTAATGTTCATAATCTGTTCATAAAATGTTCGTAAGTTACCCTGGATGGTGGCCAGCACGTTGTTGTTCATCAGCGCAGGACTCAAGGCGTTTCCCAGAGCAGGAGCCAAACTCATCAGCGCCCCGCTGCACAAACACAAGCACACAATCACGTCAGTGCGTGCCGATTATCGGTATCGCTCCGATACTGGCATGTCCTGCAGATGGGTATCGGTCAGAAACTCTCTCCGAGACGACTCACTGTTCCTATTATTATACTTGATCTGTAGATAAAGATTAGTGGTTTTGCATAAAAGTTCAGTTACTTTGCTGGAGTTTAGTGCTGTTTCTAAATCATGTTACCACTGGAGCAGAGAGCACTATGAATGTTCTTCACGCGCACAGTAACTGACATTTAAAACTGATAAAAGAAAAAGCTTGATAAACTAATCGCACAGATTTAATACACTACGCATCAATATCTCTTTCCTTTGTGCTTGTCTTTGCGGAGCACTGCGCTGCTGCTTCATCATTCTGCCTCTGTGCTGGAGCCTCGCGTATTATAATACTTTAGCACAATGAAAGATTATTAATTGTTCCGTTTTATGTTGCTGCCTCATTACTGTGCTATACATTTGAAAGAATAAAAAGAATTGTCTTAATTTTATAGCATAAACACAAACACTTAAAGGAACACTCCACTTTTTTTGGAAATAGGCTCATTCTCCAACTCCCCCAGAGTTAATAAGTTGAGTTTTACCATTTTTGAATCCATTCAGCCGATCTCTGGATCTGGCGATAGCACTTTTAGCATAGCTTAGCATAGATCATTGAATCCGATTAGACCAGTAGCATCGCGTTCAAAAACGATCAAAGAGTTTCGATATTTGTCCTATTTAAAACTCGACTCTTCTGTAGTTATATCGTGTACTAAGATCGGCACTGAATATATATATAGTAGCGACTCTATTGACTATGTATTTTACAACAATACAAAGAGCAATGTGTAACATTTTACCAGATTTAGTCCTACACTTATTCACTCTTATTTGTTCCCCACTAAATAATGTTATTTCACTAAATGTTTAGATTTTATAAAAGTATTGTGCACTCATGATTTTTCTAGAATAACTTTTGCTGCTGAATTATCCACTAACCTAGTTTTTTTTCATAAAAACCAAACATATCCGGCTCACATTTATGTGACATTAAATGTTCTGTTTAAATATGCAAATGAGGCATTATCTAATTACATTATGCACTAATTTGCATTCATTTCCAGCACATAAATATGAACACTGTATAAACGCAGGTTCATAATTCTTGTTTGATTTTGTTGTCATATTACAGGTTTTTCCAGAGCGGATTCTGGATTTCTCTTCATCGCTCCACAAATCAGAAAATACTGCCAACAGACAGAAAACAAACCATGTTTTTAGGAGTGAAATGTCATATAAACCAGTGTGAATGAAATATGAACAAAGAGAAATAAAACTGTAAAGTTTGCTGTTTGTAAAAGAAAGAACTTTAAAGATTGAAATCTACAGACGCAAGTAGAGAAAGTGCAATAAAATAAACACTTAAATGTGTATATTCCTGTAGTCTGAAAGAAATCATGTTATGGGAATATATTTATTTCCATCCCATAATGCCCCGCTCGCTCACCCCTGCGTCAGCTGTGACGGCGTTATGATCGTTGGGTTCAAACCCGCGACAGCAGTGAGATTAGCTCCGCCCAGTCCCATGCCCGTCACCAGCAGCTGCCCCGCCCCCTGCGTGACCGTCGTCGCCGTGGAAACTGCCTGTGCGAGGGTGGCCACTTCCTGTTTGACAGCGGTGGCGGATGGGCTGAGCGAGGGCGTTGTCATCACAGGAGCGGGCGTGGCCATGGCGGGCGCCATGGAGATGACGGAGGGTGTGTTCGACGTCACCTGACCCAGCGCTCCGCCTACAGCACAGAGACAGAGAGAGCGTCACATGACCCACAAGCTCTCAAATAAACATGGAGGAAGATGAAGCCGTGACTGCAGGAGAGACGCACCGCTGAATGTCAGGTTAGAGATGTTGCTGCTGCTCAGAGAAACCACAGGACTGACCGTCAGTGTGCTTGTGCTGCTGGACACCTGAACACAGCCAATCACTCGTCAGTGATCAATAATCACTCAATACATATTTTTAATGCCGTTAAATTAGAAAAATTAAATCGCCTGCATTAACGTACTAATTTTGACAGCACTAATATGTATATATACACTGCCGCGCAAAAGTTTGGGATCAGTACGATTTGTATTGTTTTTTAAAGAGGTTTCTTCTGCTCATCAAGGCTGATTTTATTTGATCAAAAATATGGAAAAAACTGTAATTTTGTGAAATTTTATTGCAATTTAATAATAAACAGTTGTGCTGCTTAATATTGTTTTTTGGAGCCTGTGATACTTTTGTCAGGATTTGTTTGATGAATATAAAGTTTAAAAAAAAGTCTTTACTATCACTTTGTGTCAATTTAGCACATCATTACTGAATACAAATATTCATTTCTTTTATAAAAGAAAGAAAAAAAAAATAATGATCATAAACTTTTGAACAGTAGTGTATATTGTTACAGAAGATTTATAGTTAACTATAAATTTAACTTTTTATTCAAAGAATCCTGAAAAAAGTATCACAGGTTTCAAAAAAATATGAAGCAGCACAACTGTTTCCAACATTAATAATAAATCAGTATATTATGATTTCTGAAGATCATGTGACTCTGAAGACTGCAGTAATGATGCTGAAAATACAGCTGCGCATCACAGAAATAAATTACAGTTTAAAGTATATTAAAATAGAAAACCGTTATTTTAAATTGCAATAAAATTTCACAAAATTACAGTTTTTTCTGTATTTTTGATCAAATAAATTCAGCCCTGATGAGCAGAAGAAACCTCTTTAAAATCCTACTGATCCCAAACTTTTGAGCAGCAGTGTATATATATAACATTTTTTATTATGATTATTATTATTATTATTATTATTATTATTACTAAATAAAACTTAAAATAAGAAATATTACAATTGTATTATTCTATTGGATACAATTTTTTTTAAATAATTTTATATAATACTTTATAGATTTGTAACACTTAATATTAATGGCTTTGAGAGCTGCTTGATAACGGCAGTGATCTGGTGTGATCTGGATCTGGGCGACGCACCGCGGCCGAGGCGCTGCTGTAGATGGTTCTGATGGCCGATCCGAGCGAGCCGCCGCTGCTGGGAGGATTGATCCGCTTCTCCTTCTGTCTGCGGTTACAGAACCAGACGCGCACCACCTCCTTCTCCATGTGGAGCTGATCCGCGATCAGTGTGATCTCCTCCGACGACGGCTTGTGACTCTGCTGCAGATCACACACACACACACACACACACACACACACACACACACACACACACACACGCACACACACGCACGCACACACACGCACGCACACGCACACACACACACACGCACGCACACGCACACACACACACACACACACACACACACACACACACACACACACACACACACACACACGCACACACACACACACGCACGCACACGCACACACACACACGCACACGCACACACGCACACACATATTTTATATTAGTATATTTATATATGTATATATGTAGTATATTTTAGTTCAGTTCTGTTTAGTTAACATTTTGAGGAGATTTTTGGTACTAAATAATATGTGCAATAGTTAAAATCCATGAATGACCATTTAAAATATAACATTTTCTAATGTGTTTATTATTTATATTACAATTAGTGTAATATTTAGGGTTAAATTCCAGTGCAAAGAAGCAAATTAGAGGCGTTTGGTGGCAAGAAAAATGCCACGGTTTAACCACTAGCTGCCCGTATGGTCTACTAGAGCTGCTAAAAACAGTTTTGTGTTTCTTTTATCAGTCTTAAACCTCAGTAACTGTGCTGCTGGAGAGTTTAATCCTGTCGGAACCGAACGAGACACAGTTTGACGCGCCGCAGCGAGAGAAGAGTTAAATATTCATCTGTACCTCACACTAAACTGTGGACCGGCGTCAGAACACTTGAAATATAGTGCATGAGAACTTTATGGTGCTTTATAATGGTTTTGTGCCTTTTGTGGGGCTTAACAACAACACAATAGTATACGCAGAATAATATCGGAACAGATTTCTTTTATTTGTGTGATTTATTTATTTGATTTGGGGGAACAATTTAGTTTTGTTATTGGACATATTTCAGTTTCACAAAGAAATTTGCAGCACTTTGTCCAAGCAATAATAAAAGGACACCTTTTCAATCATAATTTGTCTTAAATCTTATTTTGTTAAAAAATTTTTATCGTGAATTATATCGCATCGTGGGTTGAGTGAATCGTTGCAGCCCTAATCGGATCATGCATCGCTAGTTAAACTGTCAACAGGCTTTACTTCAGCTCCTCTGGAAGCCATGTCATCGTACAGAAGTTACTGAGAAACGCTGGGGTTCAGAGTGTGCTGTGACGCTCTGGTTCGAGGGTAACGTTGAGCTCTGCTGCCCTCTAGCGGTCAGGGATCGCGCTCACCTCCAGGAAGCTCTTCTCTAGGGCCAGACGGATGCTGGTCTCGATGCTGGTGCGCTTCTTACGCCGGCGGTTCAGACTCTCGCAGAGACCCGGAGACATCTCGCTCGCACTCGACACCACGCAGTCCGCAGACATGTTCTCTGAGCAAACACAGGACAAACCCTGAACAATCAACACACAGATACCGACAAACACATCGATGACTTCTGTCAGTGTCAGCTGACCCCCGAAGCTCCCCGCGAGAGTGATATTTGTCAAATGAAATTGACATTTTTACCTTCATAATGGCATTTTTGATGTTATTAGATGTATGCATCATGCCACATTCTCACATCTAATCAATAGATTAATTCAGGCTGTTACCTGAAAACACTGACACGGGCACGAATCATCTTAAGAGCCGGACTATTACAGTGAACCTCAACAAACACAAACCATACAAATAAAATAAATGTTAATTGAGATTAGGGCTGGGCGATTTTTCAGATTTGATCGATTAATTTGAATTTAATGTTTTGCCACAATTTTATTTTTTATAAATCGAGGAATCGTGATTTTGAATAGAAATATTACCAAACGTTAGAACGAGACCCCTGCCAGTGATAATAACAGTCTGCTGGTGTTAAACCTTCAGTCATTGTGAATTACCTCGACTTTTGAGAATTTTTTAAAGCACTTTCTCTGTATGATTTCTGAATGTATAATATGTATAAGACAAGCCTGTACAAGATGCAGCTGTAGTTCATGCATCTTTTCTGCAAAGATATTTAACAAGTGATTTACATCATGCTGACAGCTTCATGTGTGCGGACCTTGGAACAGAACTCGAGGGTTAATAAAGAACACGTTACTTGAATCATGTTGTAGTTAGTTATATTTTCAAGTTGACTGTTAATTATTAGTATTGGTCAAACGTTCTGAGAAAAAAACAAAAACAAAAAAATCGAGAGTTTATTTTTTTTGTCATATCGCCCAGACCTAACAGATGAAATACAAAAAAAGCATTGCCAAGGAAACATTTTTTATTTTAATTTAGTTAAACTTTGTATACTAAAATAAAAAAAAGTAACAAAAAAAAAAGTAAAACTCTAATAATTATTAGCAACTACACACACATTTTTTTTTTTTTACTAAGAAATTAGTAAAATTCAAAATGTTAAATATAAAATAAAAACATTTTTAAAAAATTATGATAAGTATGATAGTATCTACTTATGAGATTTGTTCTGTGTTTGTTATGAGTTTGTTATGAGCTGTTCACCTGCGTCGTTGAGCCACTTCTCCAGCAGAGGCTTCAGTTTGCACATGTTCTTGAAGCTCAGGTTCAAGGCCTCGAATCTGGAGATGGTGGTCTGACTGAAGTCGTTTCCGTAGAGTTTCCCCATCGCCAGCCCCACGTCACCCTGACACACACACATCAGTACACACACACATCAGTACATACATCAGTACACACACACACACACACACACACACACACACATCAGTACAAACACACATCAGTACATACATCAGTACACACACACACACATCAGTACATACATCAGTGCGCACACACACGCACACACACACACACACACACACACACACACACACACACCAGTACATACATCAGTACACACACACACACACACTCGCTCACACACACACGCTCGCACACTCGCACACACGCGCACACGCTCACACACACACACACACACTCGCTCACACACACTCACACACTCACACACACACACACACACTCGCTCACACACACACGCTCGCACACTCGCACACGCGCACACGCTCACACGCTCACACACACTCACACACACACACACACACACACACTCACACACTCACACACTCACACACTCACACACTCACACACTCACACACACACATCAGTACATACATCAGTGTACACACACACACACGCTCACACGCTCACACACTCACACACACACACACACACACATCAGTACACACACACATCAGTACACACACACATCAGTACACACACACACACACACACACACACACACACACACACACACACACACACACACACACACACACACACACACACACACACACACACACACACACCTCTCTCACCTGAGTGAAGCCCAGCTTGATGCGTCTCTGCTTGAAGTTCTTGGCGAACAGCTCGAGCTCCTCGAGGTCGCTGGCCTCCTCCACACACACAGCGTCGGTGCGCTTCGGAGCGGCCGCTGGAGCCGGCATGGACGCGATCTTCCGTGTCGGTGTGGCCGCCTGCAACAGCACGAAGAGCCGAAGGACATTAGCTTCATTTTAAATTCTGTCTTATATATATATATATATATATTTTTTTTTACAAATTCCATTAATTCTATTTAAATTTTTCTGGACTCTGTTTTAACAGAGTTTAATTAGATTTTAGCAATCAAAAAGCATGTGTAATTAATTAAAATCATAAAACACCATAAATCATGAAATACAATTTAACAACAATTTATGAAAAGATCGACAAAAACTACATTTTTAGGGCTCTATGAAATGCGTTTAATTTATTTTATTTATTTATTTTTACCAACTTGTGCGTTTTATTTTTCAACTCAGTGTTTTCTGTAATTCTGTGTAATGTATTTTACGTTTTCTGATAATCAAATGAAGCCATAAAACATGAACAATTTAATTATTCTTGTAATCAAATGAAAATTCACTTCTAATTTTTATTGCTGCACAATAGAGGTTTACTGTTCAAATTAAAACAAGGGAAAAAACTGCTTTACTTTGCTTTATTATATATATATATATTCTTCTTCTTTTTATTATTGCTAAGATATGTGCAACATGCAGACTTCAGAATCACTCCGCAGTGTTTGTGCGGTTTAATACTCACAGACACTCGTCCACGTTGTCATTTGATTAAGT
Source organism: Acrossocheilus fasciatus (assembly GCA_036784905.1). Classification (NCBI taxonomy): domain Eukaryota; kingdom Metazoa; phylum Chordata; class Actinopteri; order Cypriniformes; family Cyprinidae; genus Acrossocheilus; species Acrossocheilus fasciatus. The sequence continues at coordinate 429,771 of CM071938.1, read as the reverse complement.
GTACAGCCCTACTTTTGATTTATTCAACCAGAATTTGCCAAATTACGTGACATTCTGCACCATACGGTACATTTATTTTTTATAACTGGAGTCTGTGATTCCATCCATGTTTTCCGCATCACAGACCCCAACAACAGCCTCGAGTCGCTTTCAGTTAAAAACATTTAGTGAAGAACAAAACCAACCAGGGCTGTCAAATTGGCTGAAAAACTAAATTCGAATTTTGTACTAAAATATTATCAATATTCGAATTATATTCAAATTTAAAAGGCATAATTTCAGTTAGGGGTGAAAAAAAAGTTTTGTCTTCTCTCCTGAGGCCACAAGAGGGCGCATCGAGCAAAATATTACTAATGCATGTTTATTAAAATAAATAACAGCAATAAAATAACAGGACTATCTTTGAAAAAAGTGCATAATGTTTAAAATAATGTATATAAACCAAATAAAATTTATTAAGTTGCTTAAACATTTTGAAACAAATCCGCATCATGTATGTATGCAAAGTTTAATACAAAGGGTTTAACTGAATGGACTAAAAAAGCATTAAAATGCAACGACACCTACATCATCATCGCATCTCGTGTGCCAGTGATAAAGCTGTCTGACGCACACCCGAAATTCAAATGCAACATTTTCGGTTCGAAAATTCTATTTTTTTTTTGACAGCCCTAAAACCAACCAGGGCTGCGTTTCCCAAAAGCAACTATGATTGCAAGCGCCACTGGACTCTGTATCTGAGGTGTGCTGTACCTGTGTGGTGAGGGCCATGCTGCCCTGTGCTTGGCTTTGAGGTAGAGTCAGGAGACCTGAAACACACACAGATGAGTAAGAAACAGCGCTGAGGAGCCACGGCTTCAGCAGACGGAGGACACGCTCATACCGCTCTGACCCTGAGGAGACGGAGATATGATGAACTGCGGCTGAATCTGAGGACTGAGGGAGTGACCCGGCTGGACCAAGACGAACTGCTGCAGGTTCAAGCCCTGCGGCTGCAGACAGAGGGAGAGAGAGAGAGAGAGAGAGAGAGAGAGAGAGAGACACAGAGGGAGAGAGAGAGAGAGTGAGACATACTACAGCTACACGACAGTCTCTTCTGCTCAGCAAGCCTGCATCAGAATGAACAGTTTCTCTCTATTATTGTGTGAATGAGCAAGCGCTCTCAGAGGTTTGTGGTCAGTGATCTGGACTCTGATTGGCTGATGAGCTGTCAGTCACTTACAGAGGCGATCTGAATGGGCGAGGACAGCGTGATGGGCGTGGCCGCGGAGGCGGAGATACTGGCTCCAGTGGTCTGCAGCGTCTGCAACAGCTGCGCTGGAGTCATGCTCAACTGCGCAGACGGAGAGAGAGCTTGCACACTCAAACATACAATCTGAAGCTCTTCAAAAGCCAGATCAGCAGTTCAATACTTCATCCAAGCGTCTGCAGGAATAATTCAGTTTAGACTTTATCTTTTTTATCATGTAAATAGTTCATACCTTGACTGTAAATTGTGAAACTTAATATTTACTTATTTATTTTGCGCCATATCAGCATCAAAGGCTGTATTCATATCAATCACTTAAGAATAATAAGATTCAAGTTCAATGAATTGTGCACATATTATTTTTATGAACAAACAAAAATGACAAAAGTAAAACAAAAATACAATTATTTACCAACTTCTAGATTAATTTATTATAGACATTCTAATACTTTCCAAGAGAAACTTAAAAAAGAAAAAAAAAGGCCATTAATGTAGTTTCTGAGTGAAACTTATCTTAACATGTGACCACAAAACATAATGTCACAAGTCATAAGGTTCAACATCATCTGAAAGCTGAATAAATAAACAACTATTTGTAAATCTGGAATCTGAGGGAGCAGAAAAATCTAAATATTGAGAAAATCACCTTTAAAGTTGTTCAAATGAAGTTCTTAGCAATGCATATTACTAATCAAAAATGAAGTTTTGATATATTTACGGTAGGAAATTTACTAAATATCTTCATGGAACATGATCTTAATATCCTAATGATTTTTGACATCAAAGAGAAATGTATAATTGTGACCCATACAGTGTATTGTTGTCTATTGCTGCAGATACAGCTGTGCTGCTGATGACTGCTGCTGTGCTGCAGGGACACATAAATCTAATATATCTTCAAATTAAATATGTTAAACATCTACATGTAAAGAAGTTGCATGTCAGTGTTTTATGTGTAGTGTGCAGAACAGGTTATATTTAAAAAATGTAATTATGCTACAATTCCTTACCTGAGCTGATCATAATGCATTCTGGGATTGATTTACACCAAATTTGGCCAAAACTAGGTCAAACTGAGCAATTATAATATCTTAAAGGGATAGTTCACCCAAAAATGAAAATGTAATCAATTACTCAAAATGTCCCAAACATGTCTGAGTTTCTTCAAAATAGAAGATATTCTGGGCAAACAAACCATAATATGAAAGAAGAATACAATGAAGTCAACAGAGACCAGAAACTGCTTCAGAATATCATCTTTTGCGTTTAAGGTTTGGAACATCTTGAGTAAATGTGATTTTTTAAGGTGAACTGTCTCTTTAAAAGCAGCGGTCTGGAGTTCACAGCTCTGTATGTGATGCTCTATATTCTCACGGTGAACTCCAGCGCTCCTCTCGTTAACTAAAACCTCATTATGCAGTGCATATAAATTCCGCACAGATTTGCATACACTCCTCCACCTGTTTCCGAGCGACAGAAGCATGTTTAATTAACGCTTCACGTACCTGCTGGAGCAGCGTCTGAGGGCCGCTGACCGCTGCTTGACCGCTCTGTTTGTGGCCGTCCAGGCCGTTGGCCTGAGCTGCTGCTGCTGGAGGAACACATGAGGGTCAATCAGTGAGTCAAACACACAGATGCAGTGAATCAGCAGCTCGTAGCTCACCTCCCTGCGCTCCGTTCTCCATGCTGCCTTTGCTCAGATCTGCTGGATGGACGCTGGAATCTGTGCAGAGAGAAAACGTGTGCAACATTTACAAAAGCTGCTCATGACATTTTATCGATTAATACAAATTAGAGGTTGACCGATGTATTGGATTTGCCGATTAATCGGCACCGATGGTCGATTGCTGGAACTATCGGTTATCGGTAAAATCCATGCCGATATTTTTCTGGGTTGCATCCGTTGCTGGAGCGGCTGAGGAGGTTCGCTATCCTTATACAGAGCGAGAGCGCCCTCTAGAGGCAGAAACCACTGACACCTCGTGCTGTTTGTTTTGACACGTGACACTGCACAGAGCGGGAAACTTCAGACGCGGAATTAAACGCAGCCGACAGAAAATCCTGCCACGCCACAGAGCGCCATTCACATAGCTTTCCATTAAGTTGCATTATATTTGTCCCAAATAATTATTAATGCATATAATGACTTCACCACAGGCTGTAAACTATATTGTGCATTTTTCAGCAAAAGCTTGTCTTTCTGTGGCTTTAATGAAGTATGCTTCATTTGAGCATATTTTGTTATTTTGATTAGATAATCATCAAGTGTTCTAAAATAGAAGAAAATAAAGAGTGACAGTAAACATACAATGCCCATATGTATGTAAATTAAATGCTGTGGCCTTTGTGTAGATATTTTAAGGTTTAGAGATCTTTAAGCACGACCGTTGAAATGAAATGGTAACACTTTACAATAAGAGTCTATCTGTAACATTAATATTAATGAAAGCTGTATAAGTGTTGTTCCTTGTTAGAATGTGTTAATTTCAACATTTATTATTACTAATACATTTTTAAATTTTAAAGTTTCTTGTTAACACACATGATTCATTTACAAATTATGGTTCAGTAATGTTTTTTAAAAATAGCAAAGCACTATTTTAGTTTTCATTCAGTTCCATTTTAAAAACTATCGGCTGATTAATCGTATCGGTCAGTGTGGTCCAACCTAGCTATCGGTATCGGTAAATTCCACTATCAGTCAACCTCAAATAGAATGTTTTGCCACAATTTCATTATTTTAAACTGAGAAAACGTGGCAAAAATGAGAAAACGTGAAAAACAAAAAAAAAACACGTTACAATTAGACACGCTGCCGATCCGCCAGTGCTAAGAGCTGACGTCAGTTCACGAGGCACAGCTCTGTTCTGCATTAAGGTCATTGCATACTAAGTCCAAAATTTACATATGCGTTTTTTTCATATTCGTTATCCTTTTCTATCAAAATGCTTGCTACAGATGCGAAAACGCAGAAAATCAAACCTGATTCGATTTTTTTTTTTATGACGGATAAAATTTCAGAGGCAGTGTGTAAACATGATTGACGCAACGTGAGGTCGTATTAATTTTTTAACGTGCTAAATTTTCAGCCGAGAATTTCGGACTCAGTGTGCAAAGACTTCACGCTCCTTCATATCGCTAGTCCTGACTCCTGATATTCACACAGAATGCGTTTGTGCTGAAAAACACCAGACACGCGAAAACGCAAAGTTAAAACACACCAGCTGAGCTGCTTTAACTCCAGTGCTGTGCTTCATGCGAGAGACGCTGCAACAAAACGAGACGCAACGCATCCGTTTACACAGAAATGCAAAGGAAAAGCAGAAAGCTGTGCAGAACTACTACTGTATGTCTGATATTTCATGTTTGATGATGCAGACAGACTAAAAGCTGCTGCTGTTTTCATTCACTGTTAATAATCGTCTATTACTGCTGTTTTACTGACAGTCAGGAAGAGTCTGAATCGCCTCGAGTTGAACTCTAAATGTGAACGTTAAAGAAATATTTAGCATTTCATGCAAAGATATTTAACACTTGAGTTTGTCGTACATTTGCACCATACTGAACTTCACCTGTGCTGCACTTGGAACACAACTTTCTTTAACCACATGATTCATAAAGACAATATTACATGGCAGTATTCAGCTGACTAGTTATATGTTAAATAAAGAAATCTTAATTCAAACGTTCAGACACTCTTTTTCTGTCATACCAGCCAGTCCCAGATGACAAGAGCTGCAATATTAGACACAGAATATCAACGCAGAACTGTATTAATCAACCATCACAAGCTGAGATTCAGTTTCACAGCAGATACAGAACACAGCGAGCGCTGGCCGCTTCAGTTCATCGTGATAAACTCACCTGTGTCCACGAGCCAAAGCGCACCGGATCAGCGACAGCGAACGCATCCGACGGAGAACACCGGGACGAGTGAAACACAAAGACTACATCTGGAAGCGCCGCATCCATAATGAAAGTTAATCAGTATGCAGCTGATTAAAGCCGTATGCAAATCTCACTCCCCGTCGCTCATTAGAAGAGCGCCGCTTTGAAGTTCTGCACGCAATTCATTTCGCACGGACCTCTGAAAGCTTTCTGCATAATTCAACATGTTTCATAAATATTTATCAGCTCATTAGCATATTAATTGGATAGCTTTTAGGACAGAGGTACGGCGAGCACAACAGCGAGGGAGAAGTGAGACAAGGCCAATTACCAGCCGTGTGTGACTGTTTTAATTACTGGGGGGTGGGGGGGTGGGCTTCCCAGCATGCAACACGGCTACGATGAAAGAATGTGTCGCTAATGACCGCCGTCTCAAAACATCCCGGAGTCAAACTGGACGAGCTCGTTTATACAAAACAACATCCCAAAGCACAGGGATAACGAAGCCTTAACTCACCCGCCGACTGAGATCAACCACTGGTTTAACCCCGATAACGTTCTTCAGCAAACATACTCTTTTTCCAGACAGGATTTCTAAATTGTCCTGATTTTGACTTTGTTTTCCTATTGACAGTCTCTCTGCTGTGACTGACCAATATGGATTATTTTAATAGGCGATATATACGATATCACGCTAATTTATTTAAAGATAGTAACAATTACTGAAATTAAATTTATATTTCTTTCACATAATATTACTAAATTACTTAATTTGGAAATAAATAAATATGGAAAAAAAATTTGAACTTGATTTAAAAAAAATTTTATTTAGATGGCAACTTCTTGATTTTACCGATTCTGTTATAGTTTTTTGCGCAAATATAGACTTGTACATAAAATATTACAGCATTTGACTTTGTTACCAAACATAAAAAAGCAGACACTGTAATTTCTCATTTGTAACTTTTTCATATACTGTTTACAAGTTTTGTTTAACAGAGAAACTAAACTAATGAAGACAGAGGTCAGGAGGCATCAAAATAAAAGTCCTACTTTGGATAACTCAACCAAACAGGAAAAAAATGTTGGCTAATGGCAATTAAAAAAAAAAAAAAAAAATTAAATAAAATAAATAAATTAAAAAAGAGACAAATTTGAGCGTATATATCATATGTCTTGTACCAGTACTGTTTATCCAGTCTACTCACATGCCGTGATTGGTCGGTTGTGTCCGATGCCTGCACACTATTGGTCAAACTAATTTCCAAATTCTACTTTTAGCAAGTGTGAAAACTATAGGAAAAAACAGCAAAACCTGGACATTTTAGGCGATTCAGAAATAGAGAAGAGTCACCCGACTGAATCAGTGGCGTTTGCTAAGGTGCTCCTACTGAACTAATCTCTAAATAACTAGTAAGTGCTGTGTAACTACTAAGTGCGGTTCACACTGACGCGCCAAACCAAAGCTTCATAAAGGTGAAGGAAGCTCTTCAGCTCGACTCGCAGCGATCAAACACCCTGCTGCAATGTTACACACACAAACTAAGTCATGTGGCTTTAACTCAAGCTGTAGCCATGACAACAACCCCACTGAAAGACTGACGGACAGACAGACGGAGAGAGAGAGAGAGAGAGAGAGAGAGAGAGAAACAGACGGATCTTTGTAACTCAAAAGAAAACAGTTGAGAGAAACACGATTTACATACGGCCGCTGCGAGGGCTTCAGTAAGCTAACTGACACACAATGCATTATGCAAATGTTTTAATTAATAGAATTTTAAATAAGCAATTAATTAGCCTTTCAAACTATTGAACGCAGCGCTGCATAATTTAAAGCAGATAAGTGGCATAAGGCACAACGCGGGAGAAATGAAGTATTCAGAGAACAGAAACATTTCACATCAACTGCAGCCCAAACTTTCCTATTAGACCTCAAGAACTCATTAATATTCATCAGCTTTAATTAAGCCATCATCCTGTGTTTGCCAATCATACGCTCCAATTCTGTGATGCCTTTAATGCAATAATAGCAACTAGACTGAACTCCGCTCTCATACACGACCCGATCAGAGTCAGTCATGAATAACGAGCGGCTCAAACACCTTCAACTACAGACGTGCGGCACTGCTGCAGTGATATTACAGTAACATTATATTACAGTGATGTTACAGTGACATTACAGTAACATTATATTACAGTGATGCTGCAGTGATATTACAGTAACATTATATTACAGTGATGTTACAGTGACATTACATTACAGTAACAGTGCAGCGACGTTACATTACAGTGACGTTAGTGACGCTACAGTGATGTTACAGTGACATTACAGTAACAGTGCAGCGACGTTACATTACAGTGATGTTAGTGACGCTACAGTGATGTTACAGTGACATTACAGTAACAGTAACAGTGACGCTACATTACAGTGACAGTGCAGTGATGCTAGTGACATTATAGAGACACTACTGTGACGCTACAGTGATGTTACACTGATGTTACAGTGATGCTAGTGACATTATAGACGCTACAGTGATGTTACACTGTTGTTACACTGACGTTACACTGATGTTACAGTGACGCTAGTGACATTATAGAGACACTACTGTGACACTACAGTGATGTTACACTGATGTTACAGTGATGCTAGTGACATTATAGAGACACTACTGTGACGCTACAGTGATGTTACACTGATGTTACAGTGACGCTAGTGACATTATAGAGACACTACTGTGACGCTACAGTGATGTTACACTGATGTTACAGTGATGCTAGTGACATTATAGAGACGCTACAGTGACGCTACACTGATGTTACAGTGACGCTAGTGACATTATAGAGACGCTACAGTGATGTTACATTACAGTGATGCTGCAGTAGGGGTGGGCGATATGGCAAAAATATCATATCACGATTTTTTTTGAAATATCACAATTTCATGTTGTGAATTTCATGTTTCATTTCATGTTGGTGTTACTATTTTGTCTGAGCAGTACAGCCAAACTAATTTCCCTAATATAAAGACAAAGCCAAGGCCAAAGTGGGCGAAGATAAAAATGTTCGTCAGTATTTTATATTTCTTATTAAAAAAATAAGAACAAAGATACACATTACAAATACACATAATATACAAATAAAACAAACAGTGCTTTATTTTCAGGTACAATAGGCATATAAAGCAGGAGCATTCAAGAAATTGAATGAACAATAAAATAAAATACTATATAGATTGATTCCTATTAAAGCAACTGTATTTTTTTTTTAGTTAAGAGTAGAGAGTTCAAAAATTAGTTTTAAACCTGAATGGGTTTCTTTCTTCTGCTGAACATACATGCTACTTTGAAGAACGTGTAAAACCAAACAGTTGCTGGTGCACAGTGACTTACAAAGTATTTATTTATTTTTTCCTACTATCAAAGTCAATGTGGACCAGCAACTGTTTGGTTACCCACGTTCTTCAAAATATCTTCTTTTGTGTTCATTACTAAAAATAAATTAATACAGGTTTGGGACAACGTGAGTAAATAATGACAGAAATTACATTTTTGGGTGAACTATCCCTTTAATGACAGTCGGCTGCATGTTTAGTACTGTCCCTTTAAGACCTGCACGCATCTAATATACAGACACGCATCCTTTTCTCTCAGCTGTTTACTTTCATTTTAGACACAACCAACTGAGTCTATATGTAAACCTTGTGTGTTTTGACAGTATTAGCTCAAAAGATAACTTAGTTGAGTAATCAGTCACCCTTCGGGTGTACGGGCTCAGAGAAAGTGTTTAAAACAAATGCAAATAACGTACTTTTGTGACTGCGAATAAGTGCAGTGTCCCGTGAGAGTAACTCTAGTCAAGTCAAGTCACCTTTATTTATACAGGTGCTGGTCATATAATTAGAATATCATCAAAAAGTTGATTTATTTCACTAATTCCATTCAAAAAGTGAAACTTGTATATTATATTCATTCATTACACACAGACTGTTATATTTCAAATGTCTATTTATTTTAATTGTGATGATTATAACTGACAACTAAGGAAAATCCCAAATTCAGTATCTCAGAAAATTAGAATATTACTTAAGACCAATACAAAGAAAGGATTTTTAGAAATCTTGGCCAACTGAAAAGTATGAACATGAAAAGTATGAGCATGTACAGCACTCAATACGTAATTGGAGCTCCTTTTGCCTGAATTACTTCAGCAATGCGGCGTGGCATGGAGTCGATCCGTCTGTGGCACTGCTCAGGTGTTATGAGAGCCCAGGCTGCTCTGATAGTGGCCTTCAGCTCTTCTGCATTGTTGGGTCTGGTGTCTCTCATCTTCCTCTTCACAATACCTCATAGATTCTCTCTGGGGTTCAGGTCAGGCGAGTTTGCTGGCCAATCAAGCACAGTAACACTATGGTCATTGAACCAGCTTTTGGTACCTTTGTCAGTGTGGGCAGGTGCCAAGTCCTGCTGGAAAATGAAATCAGCATCTCCATAAAGCTTGTCAACAGAAGGAAGCATGAAGTGCTCTAAAATCTCCTGGTAGATGGCTGTGTTGACTGTGGACCTCAGAAAACACAGTGGACCAACACCAGCAGATGACATGGCAGCCCAAATCATCACAGACTGTGGAAACTTCACACTGGACTTCAAGCAACATGGATTCTGTGCCTCTCCACTCTTCCTCCAGACTCTGGGACCTTGATTTCCAAATGAAATGAAAAATTTACTTTCATCTGAAAAGAGGACTTTGATCCACTGAGCAACAGTCCAGTTCTTCTTCTCCACAGCCCAGGTAAGACGCTTCTGACGTTGTCTCTGGTTCAGAAGTGGCTTGGTAGCCCTTTTCCTGAAGACGTCTGAGCGTGGTGACTCTTGATGCACTGACTCCAGCTTCAGTCCACTCCTTGTGAAGCTCTCACAAGTGTTTGAAGCTACTGTCAGCTTTGCTTGACTGTATTCTCAAGCTTGCCGTCATCCCTGTTGCTTGCGCACCTTTTCCTACCCAAACTCTTCCATCCAGTCAACTTTGCATTTAATATGCTTTGATACAGCACTCTGTAAACAGCCACACCTTTCAGTAATGACCCTCTGTGACTTACCCTCTTTGTGGAGGGTGTCAATGTTCGTCTTCTGGATCATTGTCAAGTCAGCAGTCTTCCCCATTATTGTGGTTTCAAAGAACAAGAGATACCCAGAGTTTATACTGTAGAGATGATCATTTATTCAAACTCAAATGTAAATATTCTAATATTTTGAGATACTGATTTTTCACTTTCATGAGCTGTAAGCTCTAATCATCAAAATTAAAAGAAATAAACATCTGAAATATATCAGTCTGTGTGTAATGATGAATATAATATACAAGTTTCACTTTTTGAATGGAATTAGTGAAATAAATCAACTTTTTGATGATATTCTAATTACATGACCAGCACCTGTATAGCGCTTTTACCAATAAAAGATTGTGTCAAAGCACTTAACAGTATCAAATTGGAGGATAGAGTGTCAGTAATGTATAATGATAAGATTAAACGCTCAATTTTCAGTTAAAGGCATTTCATTATTGAATTCAGAGATGTCATTGTCTAGCTCAGTTTAGTTTAAACAGTATATGTGCAATCAAATCAACAATAATTGCCATATCGCACACCCCTATGCTGCAGTGATGTTACAGTGACGCTGCAGTGATGTTACAGTAACAGTGCAGTAAGAGTGCAGTGATGTTACAGTAGGGCCACACGATTAATCGAATATGATTGTTATGCGTCTCTTTCAGTGAAGCACGGTAAATCTCCATCTGAAGGCCAGAGGGCGCACTCACGCTGAAACTCCAAATATGCGCCGCAGAAGAAAGCTAATGCACGTCGTTCCAGGGTTGTTGCGGGAAGCGATACCGCTGCGGCCGGAAACTAACAATGAAGCCGCAGTTCACTGACAAGCTACTCAAGACCGCTTTCATAACCACAGATCAATCTGTTTCTAGCTCATCAATGAACTACGGATCTGTTTAGTAAATGCTGCTCCATCTGAACCCGCTTCTGTATACCATTGAGCCTTTACCCGGCGAGTCGTTTTGAGTCGTTTATAACCCGCATTTGAAAAGGCAACAAGCATCAAACATCTTTCCAAACATGACAAGAGGCATTTATGTCCCACAAAACACCACATTTAAAAACGTTTTTATTCCAAACTCACTTAATTTCATTATAAATATAGTTTATTATAATGAAAATTAAAATAAGAACTCTACGATAAACCATATATTGTCGTAGTTCTGTGTCTATCAATGAAAGCAGTTAAATCTTCTGTTTCCTGGAACGACAAGCATTATTAGTGCTTGAACGTATCGTAGTTGATCTGTGCAAAATTGCGACAAGACGTCATACTTCATGAAATAGACTGTAGTTCCTAATAAGGTGTAATATCTCATTTGTATTCCCTACCACTAGATGGCAGACATGTAGTACTTTGATTCTAGACCAAAAGTGTTGGAGGAGATAGCAGAGCAAGTGAGCGTTCGTGTCATCGATGCGGAAGCAGTTCAGTTCGTAGCGTGAGTACATTGTGAGATTTCTGAGAGAAAAATCGAAATAAATTTTCTGAAATAAAAAGTTGTACCGTGAGGATGTGTTGCAAATGTTATTCGCCGATTCTGACTCTGAAGGGGAATGATGATCGGCCGTCTATTTATCGCGCTTCTCCCGGTAAATCTTTGCAGCGCAATGGCGCCGCCGTGCAAGGCGAGAGTGTTCACGAAGCACAAACAAATGATCATTTAATGAGAGGTACCATACTCTCAAGAAGTACAAACTGTCACCTAGATACCTGATTGGGCAACTGATCAAAAAATAGGCACATGTATTTTACTATGGCACAGTAATATAGTAATAATTTACTACTTTCTCCTGTTTTACTGTTGATCTCCTCTTTTCCTGATCATTTGGAATGAGGATAAAAAAAAAAAAAACATGCAAATCAGTTCAAACATCAATATCTACTACTTCCTGAATATTATGAAATTGAAGAGGGCCACCCCCCCCGATGACGTCATAATATGCAAATTAGATGAGTATATTTAGAATAAAAAGACAAAAAAAACAAACAAACATGCAAATAAGTTCAAACATCCATTCAATATCTATTATTTCCTGAATATTACTGATGAACTGATCAAAAAGTAAGCTACTGTTCACATGCGTTTCATACTATATAGTATAGTCATAATTTAGTACTTTCTCCCGTTTTATTGTTGGTTTCCTCTTTTCTGATCATTTGAAATGAGGATAAAAAGAAATAAAAAAAAAACAACAACAAAAAACATGCAAATAAGTTCAAACATCAATATCTACTACTTCCTGAATATTATGAAATTCAAGAGGGCCACCCCCCCGATGATGTCATAATATGCAAATTAGATGAGTATATTTACACCCCACATGAACTTTCAGTCATGCCCAACATTTCTCTAATTTACAGTAGATCTCTATCTTTAAGCTCGTTCAAGCCACGAGCTTTTGAAATCTTGACGTCAAAATCCAGCATTTTTCCCCACAAAAAACCCTGGCGCCTAAAGGGTTAATAATGTTTGAACTTTCTTAGGCTAAGAATTTTTGCTGTGGTATTGAAGTAGGCCTACTTATGGAAAGCAAATTCACATTGAAATTATTTTTTTCTTGCTGATCCGAAAAACGATCCGATCCGTGACTCAAAAACCGTAATATGACCCGAAGCGAGAGATTTGTGCTCCGCTGATGCGGGGCTCTCTGGCCTTCAGATGGACATTTACCGCTGATCACAGAACCGTGCTTCACTGAAACACACGCACGACGATCACAGCTTTTAGCTAATCACGACTGCAATTTAATTTCGATTAATTGTGCAGAGCCCTCTTACAGCGATTCTACAGTTGTGGTAAAATAAAATAAAAAAAAGTTACTGCAAATTTTTCTCTCTTTATCTGAGAAAGTCTGAATTGCAAGATATAAGCCTAAACTCAGAATCCTGACTTTTATTTCACAATTCCAAGTTTACATCTGGCAATTCTGAGATTATATCTCTGAGATAACAAGTTGCAATTACAAATTTTATTATTATTATTATTATTTTTTTTAATCAGGTTTGCCACTACTGATTTAACTTTAACACTTCTTTTTAAATTTAGGACAGTGTGACTCTGTTGTGTAAATACTATAGTAATCAGAGGTGATTGGAGCCACAGCCAGTTTTTATTTGGTGAAATTAATTATTGAAGGTTGTAAATGAAATTTCAATGTTAAGTGTTCAAAGGTTTCAAAGGTTAATGTGAAGAACAGCAGCCAAAGCAGCTCTTCATACGTTAGATCAAGCAGGCCTATTTGTGAGAAAACACAGTTAATTATTGAATTAGAGTCCATTACTGTTTTAACTGCTGTTCAGTGACCGGGGGGGGGGGGGGGGGGGGGGGGGGGGGGGAGGGGGGGGGGGATGTGGGGAAATCCCTCAAAACAAATACAGCCCCCAGAAGTTTGGTTCTATTACAGCTGACAAAAAAAATAAATAAATACAAAATGTTATTTTAAAGGACCTTTTTATCAGAAAATAAAAAAAAATATTGCAATTTTTGCGGTTCAGGCGTGTCCAGAAGACCATCAGGTGAAGATCAACACCCAACAGCCCACACCTCATCATCATCATCATCATCATCATCAGTGTGAAAACTGGGGCACATTACTATGCAGGGCACATGTATATAAACACAGCGCACACTGAGAACACCCTGAATGTTCTGCAGGACAAGCGATGAGCTAAATGCATGAATGCAAATGTAATGCTCCTGAGAGACACGAGAGAATCTGAGAAGCACAAGGTGAAATCCTCCACAGAACTCGCATCCAAAGCAAATCACACCGCGCGCATTAGCGCTCCGGAATTAATCATTCATGAACACTGCGTTTGTACTCATGAATATTCATGAGCAGCGCTGTATATTTAATCCGCGCGATAAATAAATAGTGTGACGCGTCTCTCATCTGGAATGAAACTGACGTGTAAATTATGCACAAGAATGAAAAGCATTAAACAAGCTGGGCTGATGTTATGCAAATTCGCATTTTCACTCCTGCAGATTTTAATGTAGCGCTAGTTCTTCCGGAGCGAGTTATTCAACACGAGGTGCGTTCGAGAAAAGGAAACTTTTCAGACTTAGTAATTTATTACCTGTTAGACATAATAAACATTCAACCCCCAACACACACACACACACACACACACACACACACAGTTGGGGTATTTATATTGCCCTGAGGGCAAACAGTTGATCTAGAGAAGAAAAGCCCGGGATGAAGTTTTTCTTTTGTTTTATTTCGCCGCAGCACACATTAAAGCGATTAATTACTATTATTATTATTGCTCAACATGACGCCTGCGCGTTTACTGCCGAACAAACGCATGAATATGCAAATAAGCGAGCGTCGAGTTTCTGTCGCGGCCGAAATACACAAAGCGCGCTGATAGCACGACTGCTAACTCACACTTCACAAACACCACCGAACACCACCGAGCCGAACCGAACCGAGCCGGTTAACCGCTTAATCCATGCGAGATTGTGTGAATATGCAGCACGCGAGCGCGCCATTTCAAACATTGAGAGTTTTGTACAGGACAAACAACTCTCATCTGCTTCTGACGGGCTCAAATCATCGCTAAAATAACGAACCATCTCCGCCGCTGCGATCGGTTCTGTCGGTAGATGATCGGTGCGCGTGTTTGGCTTTGTTTATGCGAGGCGGATGGGGAATATGAATATGTAAAATGTAATAATTACCTGCAGTCGAGCGCTCATCTTGAGTCGTTGATCCTCTGTCCGCCATTTTGAATATTTAGTGTGAGCGCGAAACCCCGCCCACCGCTGCTTCAACACACACACACACACACACACACACACACACTCCTCCCTAACCGACCCAAATCTTCAGAGCAACCGCATAATTCAATAATATTTAATTTCCAAAATCCCCCTGTTTGTTTGGATAAAAGCGTCTGCTAAATGAATAAATGTAAATGTAACGTTTGTTTTCCTGAGAACACAAACCCCGCCCCCCAGATTTACACAGCGGGGCTAGTTGTCACAAGTTCTGTATCTCAGTCATTTCTAGGTTTTGAGGCAAAAGACCAGTTACACAAATGCTTGATTTCTTTAGCAGGGATTTGTGTGTTGATTTTAAAAGGACCTACACCACAAAACTTTAATATAATATTTTTGTATTTGCTGTGTAAACAAGTAAACACAATAAAACACACTCAGACACTAGATTTGAATTGAAGGAGCTGTATTTTATATCATGTATACCAAAGTTTGATATTTTTGTAAGTTAATTTTACACTTTTTTGCTGTTTCATGAAGTGCTCTGTAATCATTTTGCTTTTAGCCTACATTTTTACTTTCAATGTGTTTTAAATAAACCATACATATTTTTTTTTTCTATATATATATATATATATACAGTATACATTGCTGTTCAAAAGTTTGGGATCAGTAATATTTTTATTGTTTTTTAAGAAGTCTCTTCTGCTCATCAAAGCTGTATTTATTTGATCAAAAATACAGAAAAACTGTAATATTGTGAAATATTATTTACTGTAATTTATTTCTGTGATGTGCAGCTGTATTTTCAGCATCATTACTCCAGTCTTCAGTGTCACATGATCTTCAGAAATCATAATAATATATATATATATATATATTATTATTAAAATTTTTATTTAAATTTGGTTTTTTTTTTTTGGTACATGTGATACTTTTTTTCATTGTTTCTTTAAAAAAAAAAAAAAAAGAAAGAAAGAAAAAAATGTACTGACCCCAAACTTCTGAACAGTAGTGTATATTGTAACATAAAATGTCTATTTTGAATAAACACTGTTCTTTTAACTTTTTATTTATCAAAGAATCCTGACAAAAGTATCACAGGTCCCAGGTCAACACTGATAATAAATCAGTATATTATTATGATTTCTGAAGATCATGTGACACTGAAGACTGCAGTAATGATGCTGAAAATACAGCTGCGCATCACAGAAATAAATTACAGTTTAAAGTATATTAAAATAGAAAACTATTATTTTAAATTGCAATAATATTTCACAAAATTAAAGTTTTTTTTCTGCATTTTTGATCAAATTTCTAATGCAAGTAACTTCTTTAAAAAACGTAAAAAATCTTACTGATCCCAAACTTTTGAACGGCAGTATATATAATGAGATGATCCTTTATATATATATATATATGGTGGATGAGGAGACCCCCCTCACAGTGTAAAGCACTTTGAGTGTCTAGAAAAGTGCTATATAAATGTAACAAATTATATATATATATATATATATATATATATATATATATATATACACACATACACACTCACACACACACATACACACACACACTATATTGCCAAAAGTATTGGCACCCCCTTCTAACGAACAGGTTTGACTACTAATTTCTATGAGTACAAATCTTAATGTTTAAGCATATAATGATTTTCATGGGAATTGTGTTCTTCTAATTTTATAGCAACAGTTTGGACAGGACTCTTTTCTATTCTAACATGACGATGCCTCTGTGTATAAGACAAAGTTCAAAAATAAATTATTAATTGAGTCAGTGTGGAAGAACTTGACTGGTCTGCAGAAAGCCAAGTCCTAATCCAAGCTGAACGCCTCTGCTGTGACTTTAAATGCAGATCTTGAGCCAAAAACCCATCACCAAACACCAATGACTTGTACATACACTATATTGCCAAAAGTATTGGGAAACCCCCTTCTTTAGAACAGAAAAATGCACTTCCAAAACTGTGGCAACAAAGATGGAAACATAATTCATGTTTTTGTACTCATGGAAATTAGTAAAGTAGTCAAACCTGTTTGTTGGAAGGGGGTGCCAATACTTTTGGCAATATAGTGTATGTGTGTGTGTGTGTGTGTGTGTGTGTGTGTGTGTGTGTGTGTGTATATATATATATATATATATTTTTTTTTTTTTTGGGACCATTTCATTTAATGACTCCAGGGCTGCTAAATATGCTTTGTTTTGTTTTTAGATTTGCTGATATAAATTTGCTCATAACATTACTCTCCATGTTCCAGGAAGGTTTGTGTGGTTCTCCTCTGTCATAAAGCCTGAACACAAGAGACTTTTGTAACAGTTTGACTTTATAATGAATCCAGTGATGTTATCTTCTGTTTGTTTATATGCAGTATCGACTGGCGCTCCATATCAAACAAGCTCCAGGAGTGAACACCTTTGTCTTTATGAATGATTTATATCTGATCACACATATGAAACAATGAATCATCACTGCTGTGATATTCTACATCTACAGTAGATAATGACATCTTTAATTTTTTTTTGGCATAAACAGTCATGTTAGTATTAGTTTTCACTGTAGACGCGTGACTTTGACTCCTCCTGTTTCTTCCACGCGGAAAGAACTTCATCATCCTGCATCTCCTCCGCCACCCGTGCTCTCGCCCTCTGTTTAATCTGAGCAATGAAAGCAGATATTTCCTCATCTTCCTCATCTTCCTGTGCTGTCTTAGCAGTCCTCACAGTCTCATAGCTAGCACACGGTCTCCTGGTTCTGTAACTAGTATCTTCATCTAAGCCGGGTGGGGACCTCCGGGATCGATAGGTAAACTCCGGACTGGGGTCTCGAGCCAAATCCATGTCATCATCATCATCAGCCCGATGCCTGGATGCAAACCTTGAAGCGAAGCTATATTCCTCCTCTTCGTCAACATTGCCAGAAATTGAGCTCCTGCGGCTCGGGAAGTCAAGCTCCGAAGGTTCCTCGTACAGCGGCCGAGACATACGGGGTGGCTCGCCGTCTCCATCGGAAGGCGTAGGTTTGCTCTGAGGAGGTCTTACATTTTCGAGCCATTCATCGATGCTGCTGGTGGAATTACTGGCTGAAGCTGGCAGGTTCAGTATTCCGGAACGGCCGTAATCTCTTTTCGGTTTGGGCTTCTCAGAGGATCGTGTTGCCAAGTCATCAAATCCGTTCGATTTTCCATGATTTACTTCGTCGTCGTCCTCCTCCTCCTTTGGTTTCTTCTTCTTGTATAACGTACTGCGCTTGTTGTCCTCCGCGATCTTCTTCACCTCATAGGACGCCATCTTGTCCCGCATGTCAGACTTGATTTCTTTCTCCATGGTGTCCAGTTTGTGAAGGTTCACCTGGTCTTGGAAGAGGCTGTAGAGCGGCACGCTGGTCGTAGTAATCTTGCTCCTCCGGGACACCGAGGAGAGGTTGGACGCTCCTCCAGCAGAAAGCACGGACTCGGCCCGGCCACCAGCCGAGAGCACGGATCGAGTCTTTCCACCCAAAGACAGCACGGATTCTGCCCTGCTTCGGGACGAGGATGTGGATCCACTCAGCATTGAGGCTTTGTCATCGTCTCCTCTGCGTCCGACACCCAGACTGAACACCGATCCCGCTCTGGAAGGTGCGAGACTCGCTCCCATCGTCATCTCGGCTTGCTTCTGCATGAGAGTCTCATTGACCACATTGGCAATCCAGTTCTGGATGTTGGCGATGTTTACCATGGGCTCGCCGTTAGGGCCGAGGACTGCAGCCGGAGGCTCCTGAGGAACTGGAGGCTGGGATCGGGTGCTATGAGCTGAAAGGACAGAAGACCTCCCGCTGAGCACAGACACGTTATCGTCTCCAGCGGAATCGCTTGCAGACGGAAAGGCTCCGGCACAGAAAGCGGACAGCGGGATGCTTCCGCTCAGAGCGCTTTCAGTTTCCCAGCCGCACACCGACTGGCTCTCCTCCAGCGTCTTCCTCGTGCGCTCCAGAAGCTCCTCGCGCCGCTGTCTTTTCTTGACCGTGGCCGGGTCCTCGGCTCGACTCATCTCCAGAATTTCGTCCTTGTCCTCTTCGCCGCCATGCTTCTTCTGCTGCTTGAGTTTCCAGGTCTGATAAGCCGTCAAGTTGACGTCCTCCAGCGAGGGAGTGGGAGCTTCCGTCTTGGCCTCCACTTGCTCTCCTTCTTTTTTGTTCCATCCGAACTGAATTCGCTTAACCTTCCATCGTTCCAGAGGTGTTAGGTTCTCCTTGTTCTTCTTGCAGAAGTTGTACATGGAGCTGCTGTCCGAGAGGATGCTCTCGACATCGTCATTGATTCTTTTCTGGCTCGCTTCGCTCTCCTCGTCGACCTCTTTGAGTCGGTATCGTGCCGCGGCCTGCTCCTCGATCTCCTTCAGACGCTGCTTCCAGAGATCAGAAAAGCTGCTGTGGCTCGTCGTGGACCCTGCATCTGAAGCGGGTCGACGGGGACGACGCCTGATGCGTTCCTTCACCATTCGCACATCCTCACTGGTCACGCTCTCCAGGTCCTCGGGTCTCACGGCCGGCGGTTTTCCGTCGCCCAGCAAGGACTCGCTATCCTCCCCGTCGCACATCAGCTGCGCCTCCCACCAGTCCTCATTCTGGTACTTCTCGTTGCGTTTCTGCCACTCCCTTATCATGCTGTCCACATCCCCATCTTCATCTTCCTTGTCTTTTCCAGGGAGCGCCGGGTGCTCCGCGGTCACCTCCAGGTCGGGTTTGCTCAGGCCACCAAGAAGTCCAGCTTTGAGAGCCGCGGCGGCGGCCGAAGACGCGACGCTGCTCATGACGCTGCCGCTATCTTCCTCCTCGTCCACCATGATGGATTCGGCTTTAACTCCAAACATGCTCTCCTCCTCGTCAAGACGAGCGCGGGTGTCGATCACGGAGCACTGGCTGAGGGTGTCGTCATCGTCTTCGTCTCGTTCCTCCATGAGAGTCTCGTTGAGTTGGCGCAGCTGCTTTATAAACCCTTCGTTGGGGTTGATGGCACGTTTCTTCCTGATCTCCAGCAGGGCCTCCATGATGCTCATGTTCTGGAAGATCATGAGATAAGCAGCGACGAGCACCGCTGACCGGCTCACACCCATCATTGAGTCCACAAGCACCTTGCCTGCATGAAGAGGAATAAAGAAAATCCTCAGGTTAACGTAATGTCATCATCATATTTGTCACACAAACTGAAAATGGAAATGCCATGTTAATTTCCTGATTGCACAGACACTATTAGAAGAGACCTGAGCTGATGGTGACTGACTCAACAATGAACTGACTTTAGCTGAAATATTGACTGTTTACCATTGTCCTCCTGCATTATTGACACTGTTTTCCTGTTTAACACTAGCCACGTATGAGGTGTTTCTTGGAGGTTATAGTACAGTATATTGAAGAATGACTATATGATTTTTTACGTAGCTTACGTACAACATGTGACCTGTTAATGTGAAAAAAAAAAACGTTTCCATTGCATTTTTGCTAAATAATCCTTTTTCGAATTGCCTGAAAAACCACCTCATGTGAGCGTAAAATGTTTTTTTTTGCGATACATTGCTGAGTTTACATTAGGCATATTTTCAATTCGCAATTTCAATTCGCACAATTTGAAGGGTAATGGAAAAGCAGCTAAAGTAGTATAACTTCATCATAACCCTGCCAAAAATCCATCGCCATGACTTATTGCGAGAGGAAAATGATTACGTCTTATTCACATAGCATCGCTAATTGGAAATGCCGTTATTTTGCAATACTTTATCATCATTTATAAAACATTGCTAAAGTTTTGTGCAAATCTTTAATGGAAAGCTGCTTCACTGCAAAAAATGATTTTCTTCTTTAGTATTTTTGTCTTGTTTTCTAGTATAAATATCTACAAATTCTTGAATCAGGATGCCTTGACTGGACAGGTAAAACGACTTAAGATATTATGTCTTGTTTTCTGAAAATATCATCCAAATTTTGTAAGTTTTGGCTTAAAACAAGTAAAAATATCTGCCAATGGGGTAAGAAAAATAATCTTGTTTAGCCTTTGAATTAAGGGACGAAATATCTTAAGTTGTTTTACCTGTCCAGTGAATGCATCCTGATTCAAGAATTTGTAGATATTTATACTAGAAAACAAGACAAAAATACTAAGGAAGAAAATCATTTTTTGCAGTGTTTGACAGGATCTGTAATGTCTTGACGTCCAGTACACACCTCTTCCCAAAGGGCTTGCGGCCAACAAAACTAATATTAATAAAGTCATGCGGCTGAGTGCTCTGGATTATCAAGCCACATCATGACCTTATTAATATACATGAGCCAAGCCTTCATAAATTCTCTCCTGGTGCTTGATGTCCGGAGCAGAATGAGGAGGAGACAGAGCATTCGTACGAAAAACTAAATGATGGCAGGGATCTGAGACAGATGAGCTCTTACTGTCAAAACAAAGAACTTCTGAACCACATCTGATACAAAATGCTTTTACTTTGAAATGGCAATTCTAATCCTACACTGCAAAAAATGATTTCTTACTTAGATTTTTAGTCTTGTTTCCAGCCAAAATATCTAAAAATTCTTAAATCAAGAAGGATTTTCTAGACAAGTAAAAATTATCGTCTTGTTTTCAGAAAAAACATGCCAAAATTAAGTGAGTTTTTGCTTGAAACAAGCAAAATAATCTTCCAGTGGGGTAAGAAAATAATCTTATGTCAAACAAAAAACAATATTATTTTTCTTACCCCATTGGCAGATTATTTTGCTATTAAAGTATATTGAAAATTGAACTTAACAGTGAGTAAGAACAATCAACATATAGCGAGGGATTTGGAGTATAAACAAAGAAAACATCTAAATTATAAATAAATAAAATAAAAAATAAAATATATTTTACATATAGTTTTGTCTCAAGTGAGGAAATAGGAAAAAATTATTTAAACCTTGCGTTTGTTTCTTTTTAATTTAGACAAGGAATCATTGGAATAACTGGAGTGTAATATCAGATCAAATCTACGTTATGTAAAATGAAGTATTATGAACAGTTCTGCTCTGAATGTTTTTGAAAGTTTGCATCAATGTGAATATTTTATAAAAACCTAAATCTGCCGTAAAGAAGAGTAATGAAAGAGGAGCAGTGCTAAGCTAATAATCCTCACCTCTATAACCAGCGCTTTCCTCACTGCTGTCCGTGTGACGCTCTCCATGATTCAGACTGAGAACAGGTTCCTATCTATCTGTGTCACTAACTCTAAAAATAAGTGTGTGAGACACGACAGAGTCCAGGCCGCCGAGTTAATTCACTATCTGCAGTTTATTTATCTACGACTGTCGCTACAGGCAGTGTTGGGGGTTAACTAATGCTAGTAAAGTAATGCATTACTTTTTAATTTAGAAGGAAATATACTTTTTAAATAAGTGACTCCAGTGTTTCTCATGCACATTAGTCTTGGATTATTAGTCTTATCCTACAATTTATTATTTACGTACCAAAACCTTAGTTTCTCTAAAGAAAAATGTGAAAAGCTGACTCTCCGTCGACAGAAGAAGGTGTTCTCACCTCGGTGTGTCAGCAAAGCGTCGTCCATGAACTCGGCACACGAGCGGAAGTGAGGAGAGATGTCTGCGTCTGGGAAATCATCCACCTCGATGCCCATGTAGGTGATGTTCATGCCCTGGTAAAACCCCTGTCCGGTGTAGACGCCGGTGCCGTGAGCGCTGTTGAGCACATGAGTGATGCCCAGGCGCTTGAGACGGCCTTTATTCACCGCCACCGACCTGCAGCACAGAACCGCTATGAACACTCCTCACGACTAACTCATCATACAACACTCTCTGAGACCCAGTGAAGAAACCTTCAGTTTAACACAATGTGTCATGACGGTTTCTAAATACAAGTGTCTTGTATTAGCAATGTTTCAAAGTTTGAAAATACAACTTCCAACAGATCTCCATTACTTTCTAATTCATTTTACAAAAGAACAAAAAAAGAATATGTGACCCTGGACCACAAAACCAGTCATGAGAGTCAAATTTGGGTCACATCTGAATAAATAATCTTTCCATTGATGCACGGTTTGTTAGGATCGGACAATATTTGAAAATCTGGAATCTGAGGGAGCAAAAAAATCTAAATATTGAGAAAATCACCTTTAAAGTTGTTCAAATGAAGTTCTTAGCAATGCATATTACTAATAAAAAATGAAGTTTTGATATATTTATGGTAGGAAATTTACTAAATATCTTCATGGAACATGATCTTAATATCCTAATGATTTTTGGCATAAAATAAAAATGTATAATTTTGACCCATACAATGTATTGTTGTCTATTTTGTCGCTAACACTTTAGAATAATGGTCTGTTATTAACAAGTAACTATGCAGGGAGTAATAGTACTACATTAACACTTCACTTAATACTATTAACTAATAGAGAAGCAGTAAGTAGTAATAATTTTAGGAAATCTCCTCATTGAGAACTACTTGCGAACTATGACCAATTAATAAATAATAACTAATTAATCCATCCTTTGGTGAGAGTAGTAAGTCATAATTTCAAACTGTAGACGATTTATTTGTGGGATATAATATTCATAAATTAGTTTCCACAAAGAACGTAATTGTTCAGACGTTACTGTTGTGATTAGTAATTAATTGGTTATTCTTTATTAATTGGTCATAGTTTGCAAGTAGAGATTTTTTATTAATTATCAAATATCTAATAAGGAATACCTTTGTTGTAAATTTGCGACTCGCTGCTTAGTTAATCTTGCTCCTCTATTATTAAGTGAAGTGTTAATGTAGCACTAACTATTACTTCCTGCGTAGTTACTTGTTAACGACGGACCGTTATTCTAAAGCGTTACTGTTTTGTGCTCCAGGGTCACATGTGAATAACTCTTACTGCATCTTCTGATCACGCTGCAAAAAAGAGACATTCTTACTCAGTGTTTTGTCTTGTTTTCCGTGTCTAAAGAGTCTAAATCAAGAGACATTTCCTGGAGATGCAAACTGAAGATAAGAAGTCTTGTTTTCTGAGAAATTGATCAAAAGTGAGTTTATGATTAAACTACGAACAAATATCTGCCAGCAGGCTCGGAAAAATCTACTTAATTCAAAGGGAAAACAAGTTTTCATTCCCCAGACAGATATTTGTTCTTCTAATTATAAACGCACTTATTTTTCATCAGTTTCTCAGAAAACAAGACTTAATGTGTTCATTTTGCATTTAAATGTATCTTGCTTGAAGAATCTTTAGAAATTTGCTCCGGAAATCAAGGCAAAACACTGAGGAAGATATTCATTTCATGCAATATGTTCAACATTTGACTTTGTGAGTGTAAGATCTGCTCTGATTCGACACCTCTTTAGGCCTTAATTTGTGGAAGGACGGATTGAGACTTTTCTGACCCTTTCAAGACCTGATTACAACAAAGTTCCAGCTTCAGAAAAATCCACAAAATCTGACCCTGCAGCACAGAAGCAGTCATCAGCAGCACAGCTGTATCTGCAGCAATACACAACAATACACTGTGTGGGTCACAATTACACATTTCTCTTTTATACCAAAAATCATGTTCCATGAAGATATTTTGTGTTTCTTACCATAAATATATCAAAACTTCATTTTTGATTAGTAATATGCATTGCTCAGAACTTCATTTGAACAACTTTAAAGGTGATTTTCTCAATATTTAGATTTTTTTGCTCCCTCAGATTCCAGATTTTCAAATAGTTGTATCTCAGACAAATATTGTCTGATCCTAACAAACCATACATCAATGGAGAGATTATTTATTCAGATGATGTATAAATCTCAATTCCAAAAAACTGGCCCTTACGACTGGTTTTGTGGTCCAGGGTCAGGTGTAGTAATACTGGTGGACTCACTTCTCTGCGATGTAGACGTTGGGCCAGACCTCGTCGACGGGGTTGAAGGGCGCCTCCAGCCGGTCCTGGATCAGCGCTCTCTGGATGTCCAGCACACAGGGCGTGTTGTAGGGGCTGCGGTCGTCGATCATGTCCTTCACTCTGTTGTACAGATCCTCCACCATCAGCTGCTCGGCCGACTCCAGCGCGCTGTCAGGGGTCAGCGGCGTCCGCACCTCTCTGGACCCCAGCTCTGAGAGCAGACAGATGACCCGGAGTCAGTCTCAGAGACCAGACACAACACTGTACTAGTGAGGACCGGCTTCACTCACGCCGGTAACTCTGCGTATAGTGATGCTTGTAATTAAAATACAACTAACCTATTCGCATCACACGTCCTGTGTGTTATTGTTGTAAAGAAACAACAACAGTGTTTTACAAAAAAATGCATTTCAATCTTTCTACTTCATCTTTGATGTAGTTTCATCTTCAATTCAGTGTGTTACTCATGGAAGCTTGTGATAGATTAAAATAAATTAATAAATAACTAATAAAAGTAACTGCATCTTTATATCTCACAATTCAGACTTTTTTTCTCAAAATTGTGAGATCCCAAGATTACATCCCAAAATGATGAATTTAAAACCCACAATTCTGACTTTTTTTCTGAATTTAAAGATATAATCTCAGAAATCTTCACTGTAAAAAAACGCAAAAGTTTAAGGCGACCAGCTTCTCTCAGCTTCTTGTTTTCAGTTTAGACAACAAAAAGTTTAGAAAAATCTGCTGAAGCTGGTCACCTTCTCAACTTTTGATTTTTTACAGTGTTTCTTCTTTCTCGCAATTCCAAGTTTAAACCCCAAGATCCTGACTTTTTTCAGAATAGTAAGATATAAACTCAGAATTGCAAGACAAAAAATCAGATTTTTCAGATAAAAAGTTGCAAGTGCCTTTTTTATTTATTTATTTTCTCTTGTCACAGAAACATGTTTCCATGGTTTTCAAGGTATGTGTGTAATTTCCCATCAATTTCTGAGTGAAAGTAAATCCTGCGCCGACTGTGTCTCTCGAGAAGATGTGGATGTCTCCGTCAGCAGATGCTGCTAAACGAGGCTTGATTCACAGACCTTCGCTGATGATCTTCTTGGCAGCGATGGAGGAGGACAGATGGATCGGCTCCATGAAGATGCTCTCGGCGTCAGAGCCGGAGATCCTGGAGAAGCGGTCCGACACGGAGGAGAAGCGATCGGACGTCATGGAGAAGCTGTGTGAGATCAAACACACTCTCAGCATCATCAGCGCAGCGTTTAACAGTGTTCTGTTATCAGATGTTCACGGACCTGGGAGAAGGACAGCGCAAGTAATGCGACTGAACGTCTTTAACACGCGCCGCTTCATCAGGAACCTGCTGATCCTCACCAGACGACGCCATCATCTGCACACACACACACACACACACACACACACACACACACACACACACGCACACACACACACACACACACAACAGTTTCAACACTTTGCCTCTTTTTTCAAAACTTTACGCACAAATCCAAGAATTGCACACAACATGCAAAATGCCTCACATCACTGAAGAACTGCATTCAAAATATCACAAACACATCTCAAATGATGACTAGTTTATTTCCTGTCTGCTTTTATGTTTATGCTTTATTTTTTAAGATTAACTGTTTTTTTCCAAAACATTGTTAGATGCCAGTGTTTGCTGTCATAACGGCAAAGATTTGATTTCAAAAACCAGTATCATTACTATTAAACTACATCTTGTTATGGTTTTAAACCAGTATTTAACCTCAGAACGATCTCAAAGTAAAAAGAGCTGCTAAAGTCTGATTTTGTGGTGGCTGTGCTTTAATATTAAATTATTATAATCATAATTCAAGCGATGAAGTATTCTGACAGTAATCAGTGCTGAGTTCTAGTGTAAGGTTAACCCGGCCTGCTTTACGTGATTAACAGCTGAAAACATTCGTTAGAAAACTAATCAGTTACATTACTTTAATAAAGAAACAGTTACACTGCTTGTTATATTTTAGATCGGGTAACTTGTAATCTGTAACATATTACATTTACAAAGTATCCTTCACAACACTGATGAAAACACACAACATGATCAAAAACAACACACATTTGATGACAACAACAACAGGTTAGGCCTCTGCCTCTGTGTGTGTGTGTGTGTGTGTGTGTGTGTGTGTGTGTGTGTGTGTGTGTGTGTGTGTGTGTGTGTGTGTGTGTGTGTGTGTGTGTGTGAGAATGAGTGACTATATATAGAGAGTGACAGCTGCAGAGATTCTTCTGGAACAGGGACGTCAGACACACACACACACACACACACACACACACACACACACACACACACACACACACACACACACACACACACACACACACACGTATGACAGTGTAAGGATCTACAGAACAGTGCACACTAACCCCGCTCAGTCTTTATGTGTCTCTGTGATGTCTGTCAGAGTTTCTGCGGCCGTCGGGCTCCGTCTCAAGCGGCTCTGGGGTCCGTCCGTGTGTTTGGACACTAAACTTAGAGGCTCCTCACACTCCCACCGGCCCCGGGGCCGCCCACGTGACATCAGAGGGGTCTGACGGCCCCAGGGGCTCTTAAAGGGCCGGAGCTCTTATCACGATGATATAAAAGTCTGCTGGTCATCACCTCTATGAAAACACTGACACAGACTCAGGGGCAGGAATAAGACAGTTTTAGTTCTGATCTGGGCGATGTTCTTATGTGGAAATAAACTATACATGCTGATGACTTCAGTTTAATTGAAACTAATCAACCCAAACCAACATGTGTTTTCATCTCAGTCTCATAATTAGTTTTCACAACTGCTTACACGCTAAAAAGCCTTCTATTTGTGACAAAAACAACATTTGTCCATCTGTCAGAAAGATAAAAACAGCTAAAAACTGTAAAAATGCAGACAGTGCCTCCTGTTTAGCCTTTGAATTAAGATTATTTTTCTTTCCCCATTGACAGATTTTTTTTACTTGTTTTAAGCAAAAACTAACAAAATTTGGATAATATTTTCAGAAAACAAGACGTAATATTTTAAGCCATTTTACGTCTCAAGTAAATGCATCCTGATTCATGAATTTGTAGATATTTATACGAGAAAACAAGACATAAATACTAAGGAGGAAAATATTTTTTGCAGTATTGCTGTCAAACAATTAATCGCAATAAATTGCATCCAACATACTTTGTGTGTGTGTGCTGTGTATATTTATTATGTATATATAAATACACACACATACAGTATATATTTTGAAAATATTTACATGTATTTACATATATTTATATTCATATAATTTAAATGATATATAAATATATTTAATATATAAACTTAACATTTTTCTTAAATATATAGATGTATGTGTGTGTATTTATATATGCATAATAAATATACACAACACACACATATATTATGTAAACAAAAACATTTATTGTGGATGCGATTCATCATTAATCATTTGACAGCACTTTATATTATATTATATTATATTATATTATATTATATTATATTATATTATATTATATTATATTATATTATATTATTATATTATATTATATTATATTATATTATATTATATTATATTATATTATATTATATTATGGTTGATTTATGGGGATAATGCATTCTCGGTAATGTGATCATTCACGGCTTATCAATATTAATAAAAACTTTTCATTATATTTCCGTGTTTTACCAGCTGCTTGTTCTTCTGAGCGTTCTTTTCCTTTTCTTTACACTCTGATTTTATACATCTGACCCTGCAGCACAGCAGCAGTCATCAGCAGCACAGCTGTATCTGCAGCAATAGCCAACAATACACTGTATGGGTCACAATTATACATTTCTCTTTTATGCCAAAAATCATTAGGATATTAAGTAAAGATCATGTTCCATGAAGATATTCTGTAAATGTCTTACCGTAAATATATCAAAACTTCATTTTTGATTAGTAATATGCATTGCTAAGAACTTCATTTGAACAACTTTAAAGGTGATTTTCTCAATATTTAGATTTTTTTGCTCCCTCAGATTCCAGATTTATAAATATTGTCTGATCCTAACAAACCATACATCAATGGAGAGATGATTTATTCAGCTTTCAGATGATGCATAAACCTCAATTTCCAAAAATGGGCCCTGACTGGTTTTGTGGTTTTTGAGCTTCAGTGCAGCTCAGTCCTCTGGCGGTGTTTTGTCGCTGTCAGACTCGAGGTGGCGCTGATGACCCGTTCCTGACCTGCCGGGGTTTGACGTGACGTCACACTCGTAAAGACACGCCCACCTGAAGAGCAGGACGAGGCGGGTTTATACCGACACTGCTGTATTACAAACAGCAGAAGCACACACCAAATCTGCAAAACATACACTGATTCTCGGACTTTGACTCAGTTTTCAATTTCATAAAACACTTTTTGCAAAACACAACACACAGTTCTCTGTGTAACACACACTAACAGGAATTAAAATGATGGCAAAGGTGTTTGCTTTTGGGATGTATTTGTGATATTTTGAATGCAGTGCTTCATTTTGCAAGAGATACGAGGCATTTTTTTTTTTTTTATTTTGTGTGCAATTCTTGGATTTGTGTGTAAAGTTTTGAAAAGCAGCTGAAAAAAAAAAACTGTAAAAGACCAAACTCACTATACACCTTATTTATGATGAAAACTATAAACAGGTGAACAGAAGAACACATCATATCAACACAACATGATAAATAACACGTTAAGCGTTTTCTAATAGAAAAACATTATAAAATAGCTGGAAGTGTCTGAATGATTAAGATCGTCACGCATGCGCAGACAAAGCTTAACTCGCGCCGTAAATAAAAACTAAATTTAATTTCTTTAAATATTTTAACAGGCTAATCTGTTACTTGTTGTTATGGATCACACATTGGACCATTACAGTATAATATTTTCTGTAAAAAAAAAGTGTCTTATATTGCTGAATATCAATATTCTTGTCTGAATTCGGGGGAAGTCGTGGCCTAATGGTTAGAGAGTCGGACTCATAATCTAAAGGTTGCGAGTTCGAGTCTCGGGCCGGCAGGGATTGTAGGTGGGGGGAGTGACTGTCCAGCGCTCTCTCCACCTCAATACCACGACTGAGGTGCCCTTGAGCAAGGCACCGAACCCCCAACTGCTCCCCGGGCGCCGCAGCATAAATGGCTGCCCACTGCTCCGGGTGTGTGTTCACGGTGTGTGTGTGTTCACTGCTGTGTGTGTGTTCACGTTGGATGGGTTAAATGCAGAGCACAAATTCCAAGTATGGGTCACCATACTTGGCCGTATGTCACTTCACTTTCACTTTTTCACTTTCACTTTCACTTTCTTTCACTGAATTAGTCAGTTTATTTTTTCCATCAGGTATCATTGTGGGAACTAAATATTTTATTTTACCTTTCTTTTGGTGATATTTCATTTATTTTATTTTTAAAAGCCCTAAATAGTTATTTTCCTAATTCTACAACATTAAATTGTTTATAAATAACTTATTTCTTATAAAAATGTGTGTCCGTAAATCTTGCGTCAACTCTGTTACCGCGCCATACTTTTAGAGACAGGAAGTGATGTCACTTTCCCTCGCTGATCAGCTCCGGAAGCACCGAACAGTCTGTGTGCTCTCTCTTAGAAAATGTTTTCATCTAAAAAGTGTTTACACCAAGAGTTATTTTATAAAACCTCGAAACTGTTACCACGATATCAAAAGGAAAACAGAATTTATTGCTGATCACACATTGGGTTATTTAAAAGCCTTTTAATCGCGATTTTAGCATTTATGCTAGCAAGTGGAGTTTTTGGCTAAAAAATGTAAAATTACGGTAAACTCTGTTACCAGCGAAGACAGCTGAAGGCCAACTCTGTTTATTAAACAAAAAATAATGAAAGTGTTGTTTAAAATCTCTCAAACATTATTGAAGTATTTTTGCACCCTTATAATAGTTTAACATCTCTTTCTTTTTTTCTGGATTTTGCATAGAATACATTTTTAGATTAAAAATATTGGTTCCAAGTCGACGGTTCTGTAAAGACATGAGTATTTTATTGATTATTTTGAAGGTACAGAGGCAGGGGCGGCGCCAGAGAATTTTGAACGCAGGTGCTGAGGGGGTGCTAGATCAATGACTGGGGGAGCTGGGCAATTAATACTAAAACATGTTGTTATTCTTATTTTTTTACATGAATAATAAAATCGCTATATAGGCGCATTTCAAATGTTTATGAGGAGTGGGAGTATTAGTCTACTGGGTGCGTTCGCGCAATATTTTTATTTTTTTATTTTTTCCTGAGTAATGAGCTTAAAATACTCCTGTCATTTTTGGATGTGCTTTCTGTCATCTCATGCAGTCTCCGTGAATGGAGCGCTCACAACAATGAACCAGTTCACAGACATAAAAAATACATTTGCAGAAATCTTGAAAACCTATTAAAAAAAAAAAAAATCTGATTATCTAGTATCGGTGCATTAGGCTTGCTGCAACGGTGTTGGCGGTGATACCGGTGTTAAGCACCGTCCCTCACCGTCATTTAGATTTTTTTAATAGTTACAAAAATACTTTAGTTCAGTTTAGAGAACAGACAACAATTAGAACTAAACGCGGCTGCTCAATGCAGCACCGAACGAACTACAGTCGCGCGTCACAGACCAGATTTAATTTATCACGTGAGGAGAGTGAGTCCAGCTGACTGTCCAGAAGAGAAGCTTTATGCGTGCGCTTGTGCGCGGAATAGGCTATAATACGCCTAAATGGCTATATTAAAGGATGGTTTAGGTTATTATACAAATAAATTTAATATAAATGTGCGACTAGGTGACTAGAAAAATCTTTAGTCGGGGGCAGGACTACTTGGCACAATTGAACCGATCCATTTTTAAAATAAAATGCTGACATTATGTGCGACTGCAAATCAAGTCACGTTGTAGCCTATTGCACTGCAGTAGTTACGAGTTGCGCAAATGTTTTTATTTAATTTCATTTTTTATGGGGGTGCTTTGGTTTTTCTTGGGGGGGCTGGAGCACCTGCTAGCCCCTCCCTAGCGCCGCCTATGTACAGAGGTGAAATACTGTCAGTTTCTAGTGTTTGAATGAGGACCGTGTGTCTAATGAAACAAGGATTTCTCCTGTTGTGATTTATTATCTACACATTGCCTAATTTGTCTGTAACAGAGTTGACATAATATTATAAAGAAATCACACACATTCTGCTCTCGCGCTTCTTACAGCTTTCTTTTATCAGTTATCATTGTACAATCTTTTATTTTACCTTTTACACAAGGGCCTTGACAAATGATGTCAGAAGATTGTTTGAAATTTGCTTCAGGTAAAAAACAAACAAACTCTTTATACACACACACCACGGTGTGTGTGTGTGTG
>CM071938.1:342500-392500 GCA_036784905.1 Acrossocheilus fasciatus | reverse complement strand
GAACTCACTGACCTCTTGCCTCGCGGGGCGATCCCCAAACCCACGACGAGGAAGACCATGATGAAGACGCTGGTCACGAGGATCAAGACCAGCATCCGATCTGAGAGACAGACAGAGCAACATTTAGAGCTGCAGCTATCAGTCGTGACAGACGGGTCCTGTGTGTGTGTGTGTGTGTGTGTGTGTACCGGACAGAGGTCTGTTTTTGAAGCTGACGTTGATGGACTCGCTCCATGCGCTCCAGTGTTTGCTGTTGGTGGAGCGGCAGCGCACCATGAACTCGTACTTTCCCGCCGGCAGAACCAGCAGCTCCACATGAGGCTCACGCAAACGCTCTTTTACCTGCAGACACCAACGACACACTTCACCCACAAGCCCTCAAGCTTAAATCTCTGTCTTACAGATTTTTTCAACTGCTTACATTTTCAAAACTTTACACACAAATCCAAGAATTGCATCTCTTACAAAATGAAGCACTGAATTCAAAATATCACAAGCATATCTCAAAAGCAAACACCTTTGCCATAATATTATATTTTTGGATATATCATATACACACAGTTATTCAAAACCTAAAGCTTTTCTTTCATGAGCTCCTGTGGACGTTTCTGTACAAGATTGAAAGTAGTTGTCAGAGAGATGTTGATAAATTCACGGTAAACACAAACGCAAGATTGAAACCAAACTTTTTCTACTGTAAGTATTTGTGGTTGTGAACACAGAATTACACAGTACAGAAGAAAAGCAATACATCAGCCATGTGTAGTTGTGTAGATGTGTGTTTACTGATTCAGTGAAGCACGAGTGAGGAGTTAGTGATGAATTAGTGTGGCTTTTTGACTGGCTGTGTTTGAAAAAGGAAATCAAGATACTTCCTGTTATATTTTTGTGTGTTACATAGAGAATTGTATGTTGTGTTTTGCAAACAGTGTTTTATGAAAACTGAGTCAAAGGCTGAGAATTAGTGTATGGTTTTGCAGATTTGGTGTGTTTGAGTGTCAGCTTGTGTGACAAGTAAAGATTTTGTGTGCAAGCAGTTGAAACCCCCTGTAATTTCTGTTCTAGAGTTATTGTAATGTAAGCGGACTCTGTGTCCTACCCTCCAGTTGTCCGGCTGAGCGAGGTGTCTGTAGCGCAGCTCGTAGATGAGCGTGATCCATCCCTCGCGCACCTGAGTCTCAACGGGATACAGCCAGGACAGCAGAATGCTTTGACCCGGTTCACCCACGCTCTCGTTCAGCATGACGTACGTCAGGTTAAAGGGCGGGTCGATCTCCACTGGGGGCGAAGCACATGAGACTCGTTAACAGACATGATGAAACATCAGCGCTCCAGCAAACCTCAGGAGAAACAGGAGAGTTCATCAAGACGAGCTGAGCTGTGAAAGCCTGAACATTTAGAACCACGTCGAGGCATTAAAACCACTTTCGGTTGGGTGAGATAAACACACAGACTCTTTGGGATATATCAACATCTGCAATAAGTAAACTGCATGTATGCTAGGTTGAGAAAGTGCCGAGCTCATTGAATGAAACTGGAGAACTGCAGTCAGAAGAGTTGATACTAATACTAATATTTCCTATGTCAGCTGTGTCTTCAGTGTAATGCGTCACCTATATCGGCCACGTCCAAGCAGTGTTTGTGGGAGGTGATGGGTCCGGTGCGCGTGTGCGCCGTCACGTTCATGCAGTACACCTCCCAGACCTGAGTGTGTTTGGCATCGAAGAAGCAGCTGTTGATGCCACCGCTCACGTAATCGGGACACTCCCGAGGAGCGCGCTCACTGCGGGGCGACATGACCACTCTTCATTTCATCATCTCATTGAATCTACAGAAACAACACTGATCTGGAATATCTGTAAAGTGTGTTTAACTCATGTCTCACTCTGTGGTGTACAGGAGCGTGTAGGTGACGTTGTCCTGATTCGCGACCGGACGCCACCAGCAGGTGAAGATCTCCATGTTGGGTGAGCGGCAGCGGTAAATATACGGTCTTGTTCCATCTGCAATGTAAGAAACAATGACTTACAATCTCAATGAAGACGTTTATTGACAAAGTACACCCTTAAACCTTTTTTAAAGTCGAGGCACATTCAGCTTTAATGATTACTGTATTAGTGCCCACAGCAATGCACGATAATGTTCTGATTACTGTAAGTGCATGCTGCAGTTTTATTGTTGACTTGATTGCACAGAAACTATTTGAACTGATCTGAGCTGATGATGATATCACTGAATCAACAATGAACTGACTTTAACTGGAAAACTGAGTCTTTGCTATCGTCCTCTTTTTAGAGCTGAATTGAATTTTGTTTGCATTATTGACGCACTGTTTTCCTGTTTAACACTGTAAAGCTGCTTTGACACAATCTGAAGTGTATAAAGCACTATAGAAATATAGGTGACTTGACTTAAGGGGAAAGAGCTTACATTATGCGAACTAGGCGTACCACAGGGTTCAATATTGGGTCCGTTGCTTTTTTGTTTGTATATAAATGATTTACCTGAAAGTTGCAAGGAGGTTAGTTTTCAAATGCATGCAGATGACACAATTATTTATGTAATAGCATAAACTTCTCATCTGGCTGCAGAAATGTTTACGACAGTTGGTCAGTGTTTCCCAGTGGCTGCAGGATTACTGTTTAACTTTAAATTACAACAAAACAGTTTCAATGTGTTTTTCATTAAAGAACAAAGCACTGGATGTATTTAAAATCAAAACTGACCAAAAGGAAATCAAGGAAGTGAGTGAATTTAAATACTTAGGTGTCATTGTAGACTCTAAGCTTAAGTTTGATGCCCATATTAAGAAAATATCTAAGACTATTAAGACCAATTTGAACTGTTTTCATACGATAAGACCATGTATATGTCTTAAAGCAGATCAAGTGTTTATGCATGCTATGATATTATCACATATGACCTATTGTGCGATATTTTGGGGTCAGGCTTCACAATCAGTTGTACAGCCTGTAATGTCATTATACAAACAAATGATTTTATGTAAAAGCCTAACCAGGGACGAGGGCTGCAAACTAGCTTTATATGCCCTATATACACGGCATCGGTGTCTGTGTGTAACAATGCCTAATGTATTGTCCCTGTTAAATAAAACAAATACAAAAATAAAAACTACGTTCTACGTCATCTGCTGGAACGCCACTCTCTCATGACAGTTTTTAAAGTTGTAAATATGCATGTTTTTCTTACATAAACACATCACTTCACTTTAGAAGGCCTTTATTAACCCCCTGGAGACGTTTGGAGCGCTTTATGATAGATGGACACACTTTTTGGACTTCAAAATCTGGACCACTATTCACTGCCTATAAAGCTTGGAAGAGCCAGGATGTTTTTAAATATTACTCCAATTGTATTCGTCTGAAAGAAGAAAGTCATTTACATTTGCTTAAGGGTGAGTGAATCATGGGCTAATTTTCATTTTTGGGTGAACTATCCCTTTAATGTAAATTGACCATTTGCTCGGGATCTGATCACATGGTGCAGAAACAACTCAAGTGCTGACCTGGATCTTGTCTGTGATAAATCAGGCTCTTTGGGTTGATTGTTTGCTCTACTGGAAGCAGATAAGTGGAGTTTTATGGCAGGTGTTGTAATTTCTTACTGCAACATCAAATGTGAACACAATAAAACTTTATGAGGAAGAACAACATATTGTGAGCAATTAAGGCAATTAAAAATCAGATAGTTGTGATCTTGATTGGTCAATCCAGTGATCCAATAACAGCACCCCTGACAGTAGCGCTAGTCAAGCATTAGCGTAGCACAGAATACACATCCTATTTGCCTTCATGCTATTGGATGCTGGGAGTGGGCGGAGCATAGCTGAATGTGAGTTTGATTGACAGTCACATTGAAATATCCTGCCTGAACATGACTGAACCTGAACTCCACTAACTTCATTTGATGTACTGACGTGCTCAATTAAACGTGCTAACTGGATGGAGCACATGCTCGTCGACGGACACCAAGTCCACACAAAACTCCACACAAAACACTCCATTATGCAGGTTTCTCTGCCCATTTGAGATTATGACACATGGGCTAATGCTAGCAACTATGCTAATCTGATTTAGCTGCTACATTCCTGCAAAAAACAGACACAGAGAGCACGTTGTGAGCGAGTAATAAATACAGTAATGAGTGGTTAAAACCGGCTTAAAAGTTCAGCGGAGTTTGTAGAGTTCATACAGAATCATTCGAGAGGCTACACACACACGCACACACACACACACGCACACACACGCACACACGCGCACACACGCACACACGCGCACACACGCGCACACACGCACAGTTTTCTGAAGCAGAGTAAACTGAACTGACTGGATCTCCAGTGATGGAGCCTCATGATTTCACAGATTCCTCCTGCAGCACTGATCTCGGGTCAGCGGTCGCTCACACCAGAGGACCTAACACATGTCCATGAATCTGTATGTTTGACAGCCCTTCCTCTCCGCCGGTCTCCATGGTGACCCGTCATCCTCAGAGACGACCTCTTGACCTTTGACACGGCAAACGCGTTATGAATCACCCTGCGATTTCACAGTTGAACGAGCTCATTATGTCACACAAACAGCAGCAACACCTGCAGAAATACCACATCGTGAACACATCCTCGTCTGAACATGCATTTCATCACACGGCCTTCAAAACACAGACAAGTCTGAGCAGCACTCTGGCACTTAATGCTATTTGTGCCAAGACTCGATTCTGGCATCACTTCAGACGCAATGATGGAGCGTGTCCTCTACACACAGAACTCAACAAATCATGACTCACACACACACACACACGTTTCCAAACACTCGTCTGTCATTGGTCAGTCAGTCAGATAGCCCCGCCCCAAACGCAGGTGACAGGTCGAGTCAGAAGTTGACACGTCGCTCAAACGAACAGATCAGTGTTGTGAAAGTGTCACAGAATCACAATGTTTCAGACATCTCAGCAGCTTTACCTGTAAACGCAGGTCTTAGAAAGTCTCCATTCACCTGTCCGCAAATTAAGCCCTAAAAGCTCTTAAATCAGAGCAGAAAGTCTTAAATTCATAAAGTCGTGGCATGAAATGATGCATGCGCTGCAAAAAAATAAATATCATCCTCAGTATTTTTGTCTTGTTTTCCAGTACAAATATCTAAACATCTTTAAATCAAGAAACATTTACTGGAGATGAAATCAGTCATTTATATTACATTAATTGTTTTTTCCATTGTTGTTTAGTCTTCTGACTGTGGTTTCAAGGGCTGCTCGTCTTCATGAATAAGAGATACGAGGGAATGAAACTCAAGGTGTATGGGATGTTGTTTTGAAGCAGTTTTGGTTCAACAGTTCTTGTTGGATTTGTGTTTATCTGAGCATTGAAACATACGCAACTAAGATTAATCAATAAAGTCCTGCTTCTGCTCTTCAGTAGGTTTTCCTCAGTCAACCTCTTGGCTGTTGGAGACGGTTAACAGAGTTTGGGGTATAAGACAGCGGACTAGTTGTTCTGTTACCAGACTAAACGGATATTTCCTGACGGTATCTGGCGTCTGGGGCTGGATCTTAATTTTATTCTTATTTTGGTAAAATAGAGTTTATTAACCTGTCGTCATACAGTGACGTCACACGTGAAAGATAAACCGGAGGAAAACTCGAAACCAGAGCGGATCGAGTCTCGGGAAATACGATCACAACTTATTGCTGCTGCTGCATCCAGCAATTTCACTGTCAGAGTCAGAACTGAATGAAATGAATGGCACAAGTCCGTGCCGTTTTCCTCAAAAGCTCCGAATGCCGGAGGCAAACAAGCAGACGCACAGAACCAATTCCTGGAATAATCTGGACAAACATGATCCTCCAGAGGATCACATGATCTAAATCGACTCTCATGCGTGCTTTCAGATTCAGTTTGCATTTCTTCACCATTCCACTCGATCCCAAACTGGAAAAACCAGCATTTCCTCCGAAAAACAAACCGCTGCCTCAGGAGACCCATGAGAAGACATGAGAAACAAACAGAGCTGAAGCTTCATGCAGCTCAGGAACTCCTCCGTAAGCTCATGTCTAACTAACCCATCTGAACTGTCTGAACGAATCAACAGCTCTCCTCCCGTCGGCGCTCGTCTGGAACACACGTCGGGTTTTTCTGCCTCGTGCGCATCAGAATGTATAATTCAGGATCGACGGCTCGTGTAAAAATGATTTATTTAAGACACGCTGCTGCCTACACGGAGTCCTTCACATCAGCATGATTCTGATGAAGCACCACACACTCACAACACCGTATCTGAACTCACATGCCATCAGACCGTGATTTACAGATTACTCCATCATACTGCTGACGATAACGAGCAGTAATAAAGTTCATTCACAGAGCGTCTCGTTAAAAACAGACTCATGCTGAGGAGAGATTCTAGCGGCGCCGACTCAAAAACAATGGGAGTGTTAGTAAACCTATAACTGTACACATGCTGCTGGGAATACACCGGTGCAGAGGCTGATACCGCAGTGATGCTTATGTAACTGCACAGATTGGGCTCATGTTCGATTATCCAGGATTTCCTCAGCAGGTAAAGATGTGTGTGTGTGTGTGTGTGTGTGTGTGTGTGTGTGTGTGTGTGTGTGTGTGTGTGTGTGTGTGAGTGTGTGAGTGCGTGGATTGTGTTTGTGTGTGTGTGTGAGTGAGTGAGTGCATTGTGTGTGTGTGTGTGTGTGTGTGTGTGTGTGTGTGTGTGTGTGTGTGTGTGTGTGTGTGTGTGTGTGTGTGTGTGTGTGTGTGTGTGTGTGTGTGTGTGTGTGTGAGTGTGCGTTTTTGTGAAAAGTCAGGACATAGATGTGTATAATGACGAGGGTATGACAGGTATTACAAGGTGAAGGTGACATCTCAGGACATTGACCCATGTCCCCACTTTTCAAAACGCTTATAAATCACACAGAGTGAGTTTTTTGGGGAAAGTTGAGATGCACAGAGTCTCCTGTAAGGGGTAGGTTTAGGTGTAGGGTTGGTGTAGGACAATAGCACATACAGTAAGTACAGTATAAACACCATTACACCTATGGAGAGTCCCCACTTTTCACAAAAACGAACGTGTGTGTGTGTGTGTGTGTGTGTGTGTGTGTGTGTGTGTGTGTGTGTGTGTGTGTGTGTGTGTGTTATGGAGACTAATTAGATCTGTTTGAACTAGATTTTCCTCTCGTATCGTTGCATAAGCTGTACATTTCTGATTCATCTGTTTGTATATTTACAGTCAAACCAAAGATTATTCAAACACCAGATATAATTTGATATTATACTATAGTTCATTTATGTAAGCAAAATAAAGTGAACTGTGACGTATTACACCCAAAAACTCTTCATACAGTGGACTAGCAGTAAAATTTGGGACCAAAAATGATTCAGACACTTTGAGCTGATCATGTTTTGCACGTTTTGTCTTTAATTGCTAATGTGATGTTTTCACACACAGACTGAACTAAACGAAGCATCTCTTGGTGATTGTTTGAGAGCTAAACTGGTTTTATCTAATTGTGTTCTTAACTTTAACAGCTGACAGCTATTCAACTGAATTCATTACATACCTTTCTATCAAAGTTATGTGACATTATCAAGATCAATTTGTTCTGATGCAGTTTAACTCGGAGTTCTTCTCATATTTTATTACCATTTTCTAAACTATAGCGAATAAACTTGTAACGAGTTGCTGTCTCACAAGGCACACGACGAAAGAGTAACTTCAAGAACAGTCGTCTAATTATAATCCACAGAGAGAACACGAGGAATCTAGGAGCAGGGCAACAACATGCTGACAAATAATAACCGATGAGGACAGAACAGAAATGGGGAGAGTTTATACAAAAGCAAGAGGGAGACTAATGACATAATTGAATGAGCACAGGTGAACAGAATAACTAATCAGGGCAAGTCGGGAAAACTAGGTCAAAGGAACAAAAGACAGGAGATCAGGAACAGGGAGAAACACAACTACGGTCCATGACCGTTACCAAACTGTGATATAATGTGAGAAACGTTGAAACATTGTCTGAATAAATTTTGGTTTGACTGCATCTTCACTAATAATGTAAAAGATGCACAACATAAAGAAGAACTCGACGTTGCTGGATATTTTGCACTATTGATCGTATCGATCATGTGTTTAGTGTGTTGATCTTCACTCACCGTCCTGCAGGCCGGCGGCGGTGTGTGTGGACGGCTGCAGCGCTGCAGTGACCAGCGTCCAGAGGAGCGTCAGGAGCAGAAAGCACAGCATCACGCGTCTGCAACACACACACACACACACACACACGTCAGGGCATACACACTTCACTGCAGGTTACAACTGTTCAGTTCATGTCTACTTGTAGACTTTTCAAGTTCAAGTTCTTTTTATTTGAACAGCACATTAGCATGATTATATAACATGCATGATACATAGAAAACAAGCCAGACAAAAACACCAAAACAGAGTGCTTTACAGAGAATGCATGTTTCTATATTACAATCAGAAGTGGAAACAAAACACAGGAAGATCTCTGTCTTCATTCACACTCACGCATGGCGTGCACACACACGTGTAACATTTAGACCGACGGTGAATACACAATGTCAACATGATGATGTTTCAATTGTCAACTCTTATTACAACTTCAGAGACGCAGAGCATATGTACAAAACCTGTGATCTGTTGACAAGGGCTGATGGGAACTGGAAATACTGGAACCTTGGCCTTAATCTTTGTCTTTAAATCGCAGTGAAACCTCACGAGAAAAGACTTTGAATCTATAAATTCAGTCAGTGACTGTTTGCTGGATGTGAAATCTCACACGACGGAAAATAAAGCACTTTAAACAGCATTTCCACGTTTGTTTAGCAGGTAAATCTAAACAGTCAGCACTGCACAGCCATCCCAAACTGCCTTTACTTCATTATCAGTGATGTTTCGATTGCATATAAAAAGAAATGGTTATGCTGTGCTTTAATATTCCCTCTGGCCTCTTATTCCATCTCACACTACAAAGCATAATTTAACACAACAGTAAAATCAAATCTGTGAACTCCATGAATTCAATACTCAATCATCCTCAACAGAGAATTTGATAATGTATGATAAATGGATTGTTCACCCAAAAATGACTTTTTTACTCGCCCTCATGTCCTTCAAACCCGCATGACTTGAAGACGCTCTGAAGAACATTAGGAACTAAACAACAACACTGACTTTGACTGCATGCACAAACAAAGACATTGTTGGGAATATCCTGAACGTCTATGAAGTCGGACAGGTTTGGAAGATCATGAGGGAGAGTAAATGAATGCTTAAATTCGAAATAAAAAAATAGATGTGCGCAAACACGCAGGCTTTCATTTCAGCCCTCATGATCGTACACCAATGACATTAAAGTCATGAAGAATAAAGAGTCAATTTATGAAGCACACACACACATGAGAGTCATGAGACTGATCACAGGACTCGGCCGTCTGTCGCCTGCAGTCTCACTGACCCACATTAAACACAGCCGGTTAGAGAAGACGAACACAAACATTCCTTACTGATACAGATCATTTAAACAAGAGGAGGAAATCATCTCTCTGACCTTCACGACATTAGACAGCGTTACACGACTGACGTGCGTATTTGACCATTAGTTAACAATACAATACAATACAAATTTAAAAGCACATTTAATACAACTGCCATTGACCAAAGTGCTTTCCAGCATCATTACATACAGTCACACAAACTAAAATTAAATATTAAAATTTAAAACCTGATCCCTCTAATTAATTCTAAAAGCTCGACTGAAAAGGTACGATTTCAATCTAGACTTAAAAGCATCCACAGATGGGGAAGATTTAATATGCATTGGAAGAGGGTTCCATAATCCCCGAGAAAGCCCTATATCACCCTTTGATTTTAATATCGTTTTAGGAACATGACGAATCATCTGATTCGAAGATCTCATGTTTCTTGTATTTTGATAGGGAATAAAAAGGTCAACAATATATTTTGGGGCAATGCCATGCAACGCTTTAAAAACCATCAACAAAACCTTAAATTCAATTCTAAATTTTACAGGCAACCAGTGTAAAGAAACTAAGACTGGAATAATTCTCTCTCTCTCTCTTTTTATGCGAATCAAAAATCTGGCAGCAGCATTTTGTACTAATTGAAGACAAGATAATTGACCCTGAGAAATACTTATATATACAGAATTACTGTAATCATTCGAGACGAAAAATTGAGCCCAAGGGGCCCATATATAATGAAAATAAAATGGGCCCAAATATAGACCCCTGTGGCACACCACTATGTAATTTAGCTGATGTAGAACACAAATCTCCAATGAAAACTGAGAAAGATCTATCTTTTAAATATGATTTAACATTTAACATGATTTTCACATGAACAAATAACACACAGATGAAAACAGAGGCGAGTTATGATGAAGAATTTTGAAGACAAACACGATGAATCAATAGCTATTTTTCCATCCACCTATTTTTATATGTACATCGCATAAAAAAATGCCAAGATGCACATCAGATTTAAAAATGTGCATAAAAAAACATATGTGCTCAACTAAGTATGATAAATTTCTTATCTAACTGCACAGTCATAACTGGACCAAACAATGGACTGGTCTCATTGCACAGCATCTGAAACGCTTGAGCAAAGTCTTGTCAAAGTGCTTCCTCATAATTAACTCCCAAAAGTGCGTTCCCAAACAGCAGGCTCCGAAAGTAAGATAACATGACCGCATTTCATCTGTGCGCTCTGAAGCTCGTAATTTATTGTATACGCAAAATATTATATACAGTGCCTTCTCCTACTGCAGCAAATAACATTTTTCTCCATGATGTTTAGCACAAGTTAATCAGGAAGTGACGATTTTGTTGTCTTTATCGCACTGGATGAAAACGCTGCTTTATTCGCAAATGTTTAGTGCAATATTCCAATTTTGCACACTGCCTACGTTTAATTCGTAACTTTAGATGGAAACATAGCTAGTCACAATGTCCTGTTTAATACTTTGAAGCTGCTTTGACACAACCTGGATTATAACCTGACTTGACTTGACAATAAAAGCAGACACATTAATGAAGAGAGTCATTTATCTGCTAACATTCAAGACTCTTTCAGATCTCCTTCACTGCAGAAACACGGATGGTTAAAGCAGTAAAAGAAAGTTCAGGGCATTAAATATTCGGTCAGCGGCTGTAATCGCATAATTAATCTCCATACCGTTTCCTCGAAAGACCAAAGTTTAATCTAATAATGTTACACAAAATGAGAGTGACGACATGCGTGTGTTATAAAAGCGTCTTTAATTGGTAAAGCCCTGTAATGAAAGCCATGATTGTGCTGGAAAAGCGGTGATCTGTGTTCATGTATGTGGACGTCTGATGGGATTGCTAACGCTCTCTCCACGCACGCTAGTCATTATCTGTATGGACTCAGACCTGCTCAATAATCCCAAACACACAAACACAAAGAGCTGCGGAAGTGAAAAAACGCCCTTTCTGAAGCTCCCGCATGCATTCGGACTAAAGCTGGTCCAATATCTGGAGGAGCTTAAGAGCTTAAAAAGAACAGCAAGAATGAGCAGAGATTTACCGCCGCTGCTATTGTCACCAGATTAAATCGACATGATGGATAATCTTTATTCTTCCATCAATCCAGGGACACTACTAACCAGTACTGACACTACTAACTAAACCACTCCATCAGTATGAGCTGATAATCAATTAATGTCATTAATGGCTTAATAATTCATAATTCAAATAATAAACTCACAAATCAAAGAGATTTCAGTGCATTTCAAGAACAGTCCAATATACCATTGTAAACATGAAGAATTTTACATATTGATTTTCACAGGTGCTTTACCTGCATTTTTAATTATGCATTCTACATTAATTATTTGTCTCCATCCCATCTTGTCCCTGGGGAATGCAGATGGCGGATCTGTTCTGAGCGATCTGGCACTAATCTGACATCCAGATCGGGCCGCACACGCTCACTGACCACCTTTATCAGGTCACTTCAGCAAACGCCAGATGGACGTCTAGAGTCAAGTGACGACACACTCCATTAATTAGCTGCTAAATAAGCTGCTTTTGTCTGCTGAGGGTCATGATGACATAAAACAAACATGTCTCATTTGCACACACAGACGACGGTTTCTCTTCAGACGTTGGCACTGCGTTTAGACATCTTAGCTTAATCACCTTCTTTAAACTTTGCCAGTGGCTAATTACACTGTGTGTAGGAAAGGTGTAAATAGTGCTAGATAGTGGAGTCAGTGAGTGGGCGGAGTCAGTCCTAATCTAGTGGTCTAATAAACCTGGCATTGTATATTATGAATATCATTGGT
The DNA here is from genome assembly GCA_036784905.1 of Acrossocheilus fasciatus. Taxonomy (NCBI): domain Eukaryota; kingdom Metazoa; phylum Chordata; class Actinopteri; order Cypriniformes; family Cyprinidae; genus Acrossocheilus; species Acrossocheilus fasciatus. The sequence goes on along the minus strand of CM071938.1, from coordinate 380,125 downwards.
TCTGTGATGAACTGCTATTGTTCCTCTTTTGTAGTGCTGTCAATCGATCAAATAATTTAATTGCGTTAATCACAGTCATGGACTCTGATTAATCATGATTAATCACAAATTTAAAATACTAGGATTTACCTGTAAATGTGTTGAAATAAAGAAATGCATGACAAACTAGTTTAAGGAAATGGAACCTTTCACACTTCCGCCAGGTATGAGACATAATCCTTATTATTCTTTTATCATTATTCTTTTGTTTTTATTCAGCCTTTAAAACGTTTACCAAGCCACATCGCTTCAGTCCCAGTATACATTTACCCAACTATTATCAAAAGTATTTCTAAATAAATACAACAAAACATTTTCTTGCGACCTTACGTGAAGTATTATGACAAAATGCATTATGAAGAAGAATTGGACCTGTTCTGCAGCTGCATTAGAGCTAACATTAGCATCATGCTTCATAAGACAATTTATGAGATTAATAGTACACTTTTACTCAGAACTCACTTCAAACCACCATCGAGTGTTTGTAATAACTTCCTTTTACAATCACATGTGGAATTTGGTCGTTTACTGTTGTTAAAATATTATATTTATATCGCTGCACAAATTAGCATTTCAGATGTACACATTCTTCTCAAGTAAATCACATACAAATATCCAATCGTAATCGTGTGTTTATTATCTGATATAATCTATAGTGGCTGTTGTCATGTTTATTTCTGCTGTGTAAAAGCCTTAGCATGTGTGCTCTGCTGAAACTCACGTTGTTTGTAATGTTACAACCGCCTCTCAGTTCTTAAGTCGCCAGGTATACATTCCAAGTATAATACACATTAGTAAAAGGATCTATTTTCATTTTTATTCAAGAAATGTCTGTTAGACAAGCTGAGATGCGAGCAGCTATCGTCGGATCATCAGGATGGAATGAGAGGTAGAGTTGAGTGTCATCAGCACAGCAGTGATATGAAAAGCCATGTTTCTGAATGACAGAACCTAGCGATGCCATGTAGACAGAGAAGAGAAGTGGTCCGAGAACTGAGCCCTGAGGCACACCAGTAGTTAGATCTTGCGACTTGGATACCTCACCTTTCCAAGATACCTTGAAGGACCTATCTGAGAGGTAAGACTCAAACCACTGGAGTGCGGTTCCTGAGATGCCTTAAGATTTAATATATGTTAAATATATGCTAAATTAGGGATGTAACGATTACCGGTTTGACGATAAATCCTGATAAAATTCCCCACGTTTAGTATTACCATTTCATATTTTAATTATCATTAAAACCGTATTCGAATACCGCATAAAGCACAGTTTTCAGTAACAGTCTCACCTCTGAAGTACCTCTGAAGGTTCTGACTGTCTTCGGAAACGATTCGATGGCATTTTGCTTTCATCTTCGCTCCATGTAATACCTAAAGGAAGTGTTCTTAATCGCAATGCAGCTTTGTCCACAGAGTTTACGGGAAACAGCTGTAATTCTGCTGTTTCATAAGCGCCACCTAGTGTCAGAGAGTGGATTTACAGAGACTTACATTTACATTCAGTGTGTGTGCAGTTTCTGTCTGGACAAAAACGGACCGAATTTGTATATGCCCTGCTGTAAACTTTGACCGGTTGATGAAAAACAAGCTTATGTGGATTCTACACATTTAAACAATTCAGATAAGTTATCTAGAATTATTTATGGAGCAGATAAAATACATATAACCATTTATTGATCAATTATCATTTTGACGTAACCCTTTTCTTTATTTAAAGGCTGAAATGTGAGGTTTACCATTTTATGAAACTTTTTCAAAGCTTTATTTGAACATTTACATTAGATATTTGAACATGCTATTAAACAGTCAAGTTGTCATTTAAAATCCGGACATCATTGGTAATGTTATTGTTTTAGTGATTATGCAAACAAAAAGTCATTTTATTTGTTGTTAGTTGATTTTTAAATATAAGACTTGGTGAAGTGATTTATGTGTCGGTATTTTTTGAACATCTCCAGCAAGTTTGTGCATATATAAGATCTGTAAAGTTGCAAAGATTAAAGTCTCAAAACCAAAGAGATATTCTTTATAAAAGTTAAGACTCGACCACGCCCTCCTAAACCGGCTCATCTGCGTGAACACACTGCATTACACCAAACACACAATATAATGTTCTTTTTAGCAACATCATATGTCCCCTTTAACAATACCATGAGAATACTGATCATTTTGGCCACTATAACCGTGATCAGAAATTTTCATACCGTTACATCTCTATGCTAAATACATGTTAAACAGTGAAGCTCAAGAAAACATATTTCAAAATGTATATTTCAGAGGACAAGAAAATACATTTCCAATCTTACAGTAGCCTACATTTAGACTGAAAGCAAATGTGGATGGAACAGACCAAAAGTAGATTTATAATGATTTAATAATCTTTCATTTTTATATGTATTGTAATATTGCAAAAAAAAAAACATTTGATTGCAGATTTCAGACAATCAGATTCTGTAAAGATTCTTTAGCAAAGAGATAAACCAGCCCTAGTTAAACAAGTGTCACACACGGCTCTCACTGAAGCAGATCCTCATAATACAGCGAGTAATAAAGACAGACAGAGGCTGTAATTGGCAGAGATGTGTGTGTGTGTGTGTGTGTGTGTGTGTGTGTGTGTGTGTGTGTGTGTGTGCGTGTGTGTGCGTGTGTGTGTGTGTGTGTGTGTGTGTGTGGGTGAGCGTGAATGAGAGACGTCTCTGAATGTACTTGACGCTGACTCAGGTAACGCTGGAGATCCGCTGCGTGTGAGCACTAAAGCCACTTCTGATCTACTTTGCACCTAATAGTCTTTGAGCTTTGGGTCACTGGGGCAACATCTGACACCAGAATCTGCTGCTTCACGACCAAACCTCCTGCTGCAGCGCCGGCCAATCACAAGCTGGGAATCTCAGGAAAACATCTCGAAGCCACAGCAGACTGAATTATGAGCATTGCACTTCATATTTACATCGTTTCATAAGCAGCCGATATTTAACGTGTATGAACATGTCTAAAAATAGCGACAAAACACTGATGGCACGACGCATCAGAGACAGTTAGAACTCATTTAACACCTAATTCTCATTACTGTAATGCCTCTGAATGATGTTTTGCTTTGTTTTAATAACTGAAATACAGGCAGCACAATAAAAATACCATGATGTGTAAATATTTAACTAATTAATTCACATGTAGTCATTATTTTTTTGCACATTTCAGTGATAAGAATGTGTGGGGGTGTTTAGTTGTCAAGGAAATAAAACAATAAATCTCACAATGCAAATAACGCTCTTGCAAACAGGATTAATTTTCATTAAGCAACACTTAATCTGTTATTTTCTCGCTTTGGGGTTTAATGTGAGCTGGACGTGATGTTCTCGGCTTTGTGAGATTCACTCAGATTCATACAGAAACTAAAAACATATTGTGTAAATAATTGAATCTGTCGGTTTTCTGCTCCAGGCTCAAGACTCACGTAACGGCGGAAGGAGGATAAAAGAGAAATAATTATGTGTTTCTCTCCTCTTCGGCTCATAAACATGATCTCGCAGCGACTCGTAAACACTAGAAAACACACCGTGAACATCAGATCTCTGTTTTAAGATCCACACGTTTGGTGACAAACCTCTTGTACTTTGAGCATTTGTGATATAAATATATATTTAATGTTTTTAATGTCAGCGGTTATCTTCAAGGTGAGAACAAAGTAATATTTAAGACATTCAGCATTAATACAAGACCAGTTAAACATATCTCTGGTTGTTATCTGATTCAGGTTTAATAAGATGGATTTTAATGTATTTCTTGAACGATATGCATAAACTGATCATGTGGCAATATGACACAGAACTATATTACCTCCGTCAGCCATATGAATCCAAATCAAAGATATAATGAAATGAACCTACTATAATCTCAAGCAGAGCAAGCGTTTTACGCTCAAACGAGATCCAGAAACACATTCATAACAGACGCCATAACAGTATAATGTTTATTAGAAAGCTAGATTAGGAAATGAAGTAGAGGAGAAGAGCTCTTTCCACTTCAGATGCATCTGTAGAAATGAGGATTGAGTTCAGCACACACATCTCTACCTGTTCATCCTTTAATATGATGCTTATTAAACATTAAAGATATGTATACATAACATCTGCTATAACTCAAGACCAGAGCAAACACTCACTGCTGGTAATGGCTCTCTGAAGGGTCAAACATCGGCTTGTTTACTCTGCAGTCGGTCGCTGTGACGTGTGTGTGTGTGTGTGTGTGTGTGTGTGTGTGTGTGTGTGTGTGTGTGCGTGTGTGACAGCAGCTTATAAACAGGCCGGAGAGTCCCATCATATCCCTGCGAACGAGACTCAAACCCGTCAGACCAGATTCACTCGTCTCAGCTCAGTATTACACACTTCCAGCTCTGAAAACCCTTCGCCGCACATCTGAGTGTATAATCAGTTTCTACGACTAAAACACTATTATTTGATAGGGATGAATTCAGCAGAACCTGTGAAACACCGCCGTGTCCTTCTGAGGGAACAAAGAACCGAGAAGATCCGTCTCTATAAATCAGTCCGAACAGAGCCGTCTGAACGTGAAAAGAGCTCCGTGTTCACCGTGTGACTGATTTTATTGTGTTCATAATGAATCTATGAACTTCAAACACATCTGTCTCTAAAGCTGAACATTTACACTACAGCTCAAACGTTTTTTACCAGTCAGTAAGATTTATTTTAAAGAAGTCACCAAGCCTGCATTTATTTGATCTAAAGTACAGCAAAAACAGTAAAATTGTGAAATATTTTTAGTATTTAAAACAGCTGTTTTCTGTGTGAATACGTGTTAAACTGTAATTTATTTCTGTGATGTGCAGCTGTATTTTCAGCATCATTACTGCAGTCTTCAGAGTCACATGATCTTCAGAAATCATAATAATATACTGATTTACTGCTCGACAAACATTTCTGATTATTATCAATGTTGAAAACAGTTGAGTAGAATTCTTTAAAACCGTACTGTTCAAAAACGTTTGACTGGTAGTGTAAACATCTATCATTATGTTGATACAAACACACTAAACGTATGAAAACGATCATGTTTCTCTGCTGGTCGTCTTATCATCGGTTTTTATTCTAGATTCTACAACAAACATTATGTAAAGCTGCTGTGAATAACAGAATCAACGCTGCTCTTTTCTTCCGCCATCACAAGCTATTTTCTTCATTCGTTAAAAAATGATTAATTTTCATGAATACAACTACTAAGTTGTTGATAGTTATGTTTTTATTTGACCACCAAATGAAGCATAAGCAGCGCCGGTGATGCATCAATACACAATCATGCGATAAAATCACTTCCTGAATCTCAAGAGTTTGAGCTATTTATGTCATGCAGGAAAAGTCAAGAAAAATCAATAGCTTTCAGACGCATTTGATTGTCCATTGAGGCATGTGGACACATCAGCGGACAGTCCACATCTCCATCTGGGTCAGTGAGGACCGATGACCCGCACACACACACACACACACACACACACACACACACACACACACCTCGCCATCATCCGATAAAAACCTGCTCTCTGTAATCCTGGATCTTTCTGCAGCAGACGAGTGTGTGAGACGCATTAACGCTCTCTGTGATCTGACCCGTCCACAAAAACAAACTGACCTTTACTGTCCCGATGGACGCCTGGACAACACAGGCAACAGCTGTAATTAGACAAGCGTTAATGAGGATATCAGATACAACAGGCTGGTGATGGGACAAACAGCCTCGTTCTTCTCTACACTCCTGGAAATAAACATCTCATTCACGTGCGCTGACGAGAAACTGATTTAATAATCATGATGAAAATACAGGTTCTGCCACAAAATCACAGCAGTGGCATTATTCAGATCAAGTGAGTTCAGTGTTGGTTTGGTTCAGTTTTAAAATGGTTTCAAAGCAGCTCTACAAAACACACTTAACCCCGAAGAGGATCCACCAATCACAGACCTCGCTGACTGTTACCATGGAAGCATAAATTGTGGTGAAAAGTCCAGCAGTGACGGGTCAATCACATCAGACGCTGCAGAACCCAGTAATAATCGCTTACATACAATGAACTCCAAATACACTGTTTTATATTTACAATCAAAGAGTACATGAAAAGACCAGAAGCGTGAAACACATCGCTTCACGTGAACACTGATTCACAGCTGCTGGAGATATGTTCATCACAAATACTGAAACGAACACGTTACATGTGTCTATAATGTGAAGTCATGCAGGTCTTTATGATGTCCATCACTAACCGGGTCTGACTGAAGTCTGTGTCTGCAGTCGTTTTAACACTAATTCATTTGTCATTTGGTAGAACTGGGTCAGATGGAACAGATTGAGAGACGCCTTCATCTCAAAAACCCTCAATAAACTACACAAGATGAGTCGCGTGACATGAGCGCGGCTTCGTTTAATTAACAGTGTTTTCTGAGCTCAGCTGCTGTGCATCTAATGCTGAGGTTTACAGGGTACCGTACTAAACCACGACACTCTTCACTCGCAGAGCACCTAAACAATCACATCACATGATATAACGAAGATTATCGGTTTTAATTCAAGCGAGGTGTGGAGCAAGTTTGTGAATGTCATCATCAAGCAATTAATGTCAAGACAAACGAGCTGTGAGCCTCTCCTTCAGAAGACCACGTGCCGTTAAAGCAGAATGAGATGTGTTCAAACTCGTCTCAGCGCCTCATTTGTTTGTGCAAACGTCTTCTAGAATAAGCCTGAGGAGATGTTCCTCTTCTCTGCACTGAAACACGCCAGGCGTCGTCGTCACAGGCTGCTCGTTAAAGGCTGCTCGTTTGCTGTGGTCGCAGTGTTCGTGTGTCTGCTTCACTACGATATCTGAGGAATCTTTAGAGAATAGCTGGAACAGTGGACTAGTCGACCAAACACTGATTAATCAATCAGTGAAGACAGCTCCCCATTTCAATATTTGACAGGCGGTGAAAAAACAACAACAAAATCATTCAAAGACCAGTTAAGGGCACTACAGGGCTACAGCCATCAGAACGATACCGCTGGACTTCATCAGATATCACAGACTTGGGTCAGACCTTCAGACTGGTCTTAATCGGGTTGCTATCTCTTTTCTAACTGATCCGACTTACGGTTTTTGTAAACCAGAGTATCAAAATCACCAAAAATCCCATAGACTTTCATTGAGGGGGTGAAAACTTTTGTACTATGAGACGTACGGTGCATTTAAGCTGTATATTGCTATAGCGAAGCTTAACAACTCCCTACTGAAAAGCAGATAAAACCAGCCTAAGCTGATTGGCTGCTTTGGATGGTCTCACAAGCTGGATTTAAAGTGGATTTGGCCACTTTTTAGCTGGTCAGGCTGGTCTGGTCAAGCTGGGAGACCTGCTAAAAGACCAGGCAAGCTTAAACCAGCAAAGACTAGGCTCGTTTTAGCTGCTTTATAGCTGTTTATTGTTGTTGTTTTTTGGCTAAATTACCTGGTTTTGGTTTTAGCTGGTTTTTTTCTTGCTAAATCCACTGGTTTTAGCTGGATGTTTAACTGTGTTTTTGCTAACAACATGCTAATCGTGTTATAAACATGCTAGCAACATACTAATCACACTAGAAATTAGCTAACAACATGCTAAAAAAAATTGTTAACAACATGCTAATCGTGTTATAAACATGTTAGCAACATGGCAACAACATGTAAAAACTTGTTAATGTGTTAAATTGTGTAAGTTATCAACATCTAATCTATCGAAAATTAAAGGGATAGTTCACCCAAAAATGAAAATTCTGTCATTAATTACTCACTCTCATGTCGTTCCAAACCCGTAAGACCTTCGATCATCTTCAGAACACAGATGAAGATATTTCTGATGGAATCCGCGAGCTCTCTGACGCTTCACACAGAGCGAGGGTACTATGAGGGTCAGAAAGCTCTCGGATTCCATCACAAATATCATGAGGTGAGTAATTAATGACATGCCTTACATTTCTGGGTGAACTTTCCTTAAAGCCAACTTCAAAGTTTGTTCACAAACTTTAGGCTACTCATCTAGTTGTATTTAGAATGAGATGCACTGATGACTAACAGCAGGAAAATAGAGCAGAACACAGAGTCCATGGATTTCAAGTTGACTTTAAAAATCTGGTCAGCCAGGCAGAGAATTCTGGGTACGTGGGATAAGTTTGTACATTTGCATATGTATGCATGCGTGTGTGTGTGTGTGTGTGTGTGTGTGTGTATGTGAGAGAGAGAGTGAGTGTGTGTGTGTGTGTGTGTGTGTGTGTGTGTGTGAGAGAGAGAGAGAGAGAGAGAGAGAGAGAGAGTGAGTGTGTGCGCGTGTGAGTGTGTGTGTGTGTGTGTGTGTGTGTGTGTGTGTGTGTGTGTGTGTGTGTGTGTGTGTGTGTGTGTGTGTGAGTGTGAGTGTGTGTGTGTGTGTGTGTGTGTGTGAGAGAGAGAGAGTGAGTGTGTGCGCGTGTGAGTGTGAGTGTGTGTGTGTGTGTGTGTGTGTGTGAGAGAGAGAGAGAGAGAGAGAGAGAGTGAGTGTGTGCGCGTGTGAGTGTGAGTGTGTGTGTGTGTGTGTGTGTGTGTGTGTGTATCCTGCGCTGCTGATTGGCTACTGATAAGCGTTATCACGGAGGGTTTGTGTTGTTGTGTAGTTTGTGCTTTGGTTGTTGCTTCTAAGAAACTGGACGGAACGCAATAACGTGCCTCAGGCTGCGAGCCAACAGAGATTCAATTAGCACAACAGGTTATTCACACACACACACACACACACACACACACACACACACACACACACACACACACACACACACACACACGTCTGGTTTGCTATCCTTGTGGGGACTCTCCATAGGCGTAATGGTTTTTATACTGTCCTTACTGTATGTGCTATTGTCCTACACCAACCCTACACCTAAACCTACCCCTTACAGGAGACTCTGTGCATTTCAACTTTCCCCAAAAAAAACTCATTCTGAGTGATTTATAAGCGTTTTGAAAAGTGGGGACATGGGTCAATGTCCTGAGATGTCACCTTCACCTTGTAATACCTGTCATACCCTCGTCATTATACACATCTATGTCCTGACTTTTCACAAAAACGCGTACACACACACACTCACACACACACACACACACACACACACACACACACACACACACACACACACACGTTGTGTTTCCATGACATCCCATAGGCATAATGGTTTTTATTCTGTACAAACTGCTGTCACTCTACACACCTTACAGGAGACTACAGGCATTTTTACTTTCTCAAAAAAAAAAAAAAAAACTGCTTCTGTGTGATTTATTAGCTTGTTTCCTCATAGAGACCTAAAAAAATGTCCCGACAAGGTCAAAATTGACTGCCATTACTATCCTTGTAGGGACATTTGGTCCCCATAATGTGATAATGCAGGTACACACACACACACACACACACACACACACACACACACACACACTCTTCGGAAGCTTTATTGATGAGGACTTTTGATAGAATCAGTGATGAAGCCATGTTCTCTCCCTGCAGCTCAAACTAACCTGTTGCCATCATTAGCTTCACAGCAGAACACGACCTGACCGATAAAACCCTGCGCGCTTCGCGGTTTATATTCACTTATCAAACTTACAGCAGGTTTTAATGCCGTCCTTCATGAGATCTGATGCCAGCTCAGATATAACCAGAGATCCACCGAACACACAGCTGCTCTCCGCCCGCGATGCGCTGCTTCATCTCATTTTATGTAGATTTATTAATGTATTATGTGCCTGATAAACATGCCAGATACTTGGCATTACACTCGTATTGTCAGACCTTTTTTCACACAAGAAAAAGGACAAATACTCTGATTTTCACGCTATTTTTCAACTTTCAGAGGTGAAATAAACAAGGAGCCTCTCAGTAAAGACGGATAAAGCGAATCAGAGTCTCAGTGGAAGCGCGTCTGATGACAGAACTCGAGGATAAACGTGTATTCTGTATTATATAAACCAATAACAGACTGACAGATTAATATCAAAACACGGCGCGCGTCAAATGACATCCGATCAAGTGAAACAACAAGCGTTAACATCACTTTTATACGCAGCTCATAACGCAAACAACACGAATAAACGCAGATATTCACCTGTAAGTGTCAGGAAGTGTGTCGCTCGTCAGAGAGTCTCACCTTCTCATAAATCCTGGAGATCGTTCTTGATTTGCCTGGAAACCATTAAAGCAGGCGCGACGCGATCCTCAGACGAACCGCAGACGGCGGCGGACGCGCGGTGTTCGCGTTGCGGAGCTGCGCTCGCTCGCGTCTGGTCTGCGTCGCTCCGCCTGATCGCGCGTCACGACGCGCTGATGTTACGAGGCGGGACTCATTAGTGGAGCAGATGCAACGCGACCTGTTTGACATGCGATCCGCGCGCGCTGATTCACACACGGTCGGAGCGCCGGGGCTAGTTGTCACACCTGAGTAACCGGGGAACGCGCACGCAAATCTGTACATTCATGAGATATGCTGTCACAAAGTAAAAACACATATAAAACCTAGTGTAAATGTGAACAATTCACATAGGCCTGTGTGAAAGATAGATATGCACACATTACACACACATAATATCTCTGTTTAGGTTGATTTGATGCATTTGCATATATAAACTAAATAATGTTGACATACATGGCTGCTACATACATGAATCTTAAAGATATTATTAACATATGTACATATAGGCCTATACAATTTACTATTGGAATTTTTTATGTTATAAAATGTATGTGGAATTTATTTATCACCTTATATGTAACATTTATTGGTAATATCACTCTTGTTAAAGGGCAACACACACTGCTGTTTGTTTCAGAAGACTTATATCTTCAGAAAAGATTCCTATTTTGAATAAACGCTGTTCTTTTTAACTTTTTATTCATCAAAGAATCAAAGAAAAAAGCATCACAGGTTCCAAAAAATATTAAGGAGCACAAGAGTTTCAACATTGATAATAAATCAGCATATTATTAATGAAGGATCACGTGACACTGAAGACTGGAAAATACAGCTGCGAAATATATAGGAAACCAATATTAGAAATTGCAATAATATTTCACAATATTACAGTTTTTTCTGTATTTTTGATCAAATAAATAGCATAAAAGACTCCATTAAAAAAAAAGCATTTCCATATAGGAAGAAACAATAAGTTGCTTGTTAGCAGTGCTTTTGTGTAGTGATTCCAGTCAGCTTTGTTACATACCTTCAGTGAAGAATCACGTGTGAAGCTGGATCTGAGCTCAGAGATCCAACTGTGTTTACGGGATTTGGCCATTTCACTGTTTTTACACATTAATGTCAGCAGAAACTATGGTTTGTGTGTGTTCTGCTGTTGTAAATGCTGCTGAAATCCATATAATCTTCAACAAAATACATGTTTTTTGTAATCTGGACTATAGGCTTTAGACTAGAGACAGCATCAAACACGTGCCAGCTAGCTCCGGCCCATCATGTCATACAGTACATTGATTCAGTATCGTTTATCAATATCAGACCTTATATGACCGAGGCCAAGCGGGTTCTGAATCAAATGGATTTATTACATAAATGGCTGCTTTTTTCTCGGATAAACAGCCTTCTGGCAACCCGGTGATCATCTCATGAATGAACTGGAAAGATGTCATTTATTTTACTCAAGGCTAAGAGAGAGAGAAAGAGCTGAAGTAGCACATTATGAGATCATTATGATTCCTGAAGCATGATTAGGCCGGACACTGCATTAGTGTTATTGACGAGCAGCAGACGCACGCTGAATCAGAGACTGACGGGAGTCTCCATGAGATGAGAGAGACTTCTCACGCAGGACGGAGCGGCTGAACTTTGCTCTGGAGCTGCTGATAATCAGGCATCGCAGGGGATACAGATTCATTAAAGGGCAAAAGTCCAAGTGTTTTATGATTCATAATTCACACTGCAATACTTCAGTTGTTTGAAAGGCTGTGATTGAAAGCAGCGTGTCTGGTTTAAAATAACCCAGTAATGATCAGTTCAGCCTCAGAACGAGCCGCTCATGCAGAAGTGATCAGGATGGATGTCTGGCTCTGAACACAATAAAGACAGACGCATTATCACCGCAGACACGATCACAATCTGTGCCGCACCGCAGGACCTGATGAATGTTTGACCAGCGTTCACACACCGTCCACCGAGTCATTTATTCACCAAACGACTGGAAAACAGCTTTGAGCGGACACTGTCAGATTTCCCAGAATAAAGACGAGCTGAAACTGTGTAATTTACTTCACGTGGTTACAGCACTGGTTCAGGCCTGATGGACAGGACAGTTATTACAGTGTTTTTTTTTTTTCAATCTTTCCTTGTCTCACAGTTTCTGAAAGCTGACGCTCAAACAGCAGAAGCACACACCAAAACATACACTGATTCTCAGACTTTGACTCAGTTTTCACTTTCATAAAACACTTTTTGCAAAACACAACACACAGTTCTCGATGTAACACACACAAATCTAACAGGAATTAATATTGTGGCAAATGCAAATGTGTGCAAATGCAGTAAAATATACATGATTCTATCAAAAACGTTGCTGGAACAGAATGAAAGTTATAAAATGAACACTGATAACAAAGCACTGAAAGAGCTGACCTGCCACTCCTCGTATACTGTAACGCCTGCTCTTTTCCTAATTCAGCCTTTTCTTTCCTTCAAGTGTTTTTATTGCTTTATGTCTGTAGGAGTCTCCTGACGCCGAGACAGAGTCCCTGTGTAAAGAATCTCTCTGATTTCTGAAGACGTGTCTGGTTCTGACGCCCCGATGAGAGATCTGGAGTGTTTCTGCAGTCTCTTTTTAATGCGTTCACATCTGCCGGATGAGGCCACCGGCTTTAGTTCAGCTGCACTGACATCTACACCATCATCCAGCATTAACACCATCATCTGAGTTCATAATTCATCTGTTCATGATTATTTTCAAGGGAATTCAGGTAGAAATGAGTTTATGGCGTGTGTCACTAAAGCTGCAGCCTTCATCAGAGTTACTGTGACAGCTGTCAATCATCAGAAAATACTGTTTACAGTTCAGTATCAGCTCGTCAAGGGAAGTAATTATCAATACAGCTCTGGTGTTTATGTACGGCGTTATATAAACCTTACATAAGCCCACTCCTCCAATTACTGACTGCTTCAAGATGAATTCACTGACAGAGAGCGACACCAGTGCATGCTGGGATAGACGCGTACTACAGATCAGAGGACAAACACAGATGCACACGTGTGTCCAGCCATACGTGTGTGTGTGTGTGTGTGTGTGTGTGTGTGCATGTGTGTGTGTGTGCGTGTGTGCGTGTGTGAGTGTGCGTGTGTGTGTGCGTGTGTGAGTGTGTGCGTGTGTGTGTGCGTGTGTGTGTGTGTGTGTGCGTGTGTGTGCGTGTGTGTGCATGTGTGAGTGTGATTTTGCTGAACAGTTTCACCTGAACCAAGATCATTAACTTCATTATTAAATGCAATAATAGTGTGTTAGTCATGAGGGTGAGCAATGCATGCGAGGAAAAAACTGAGCACTTTTGCTGCAAAAAAAACAAAAAACAAAAGACACGAGAATCTACATCTCCTTCAGTCTGAGACACTTCTGCTGTGAAAGAGCTTTACATTTGTAAAAGTAACTCAAAAGTAACATAACGCTTAGATTGGCTTCTCTGTGAGAAGAACGAATCTTCATATTTCCTGTTGTGCTCAAAACAAAACACCTCTAGATATAAAACATTAATAATCAATTAAAAATACAGAGACATGACTGCTCATAACAGAGACAAATAACCCCAGCAGAGGAGAGAGAGAATCACTTTGCATATGATTATATTAGTTTAAACTGCTCTTCAGACACATGCAAATCACTTCCCCGCGATCAACCTTCTCTTTACACGTATATTCAGACATCTTGCTCCAGTTTTCTCCTGCGGATGTTTTCGGATGGCCCTCATATTAACTGCATTAGTGCATCTCTTCTGGCTCCTGATTAAACATTGATTCACAGCAGAAAATGAAAATCAGACCCTGTTGACTAAATGATGCATGCAGCGCGAGGAGGATCTCTGAGCGCTCTCTACATGGAGGAAGGCCTACCACGAGACGCTTTAATACAACGTCTCTTACACACTGCATTCACGTTTATCTTCACTGAGCTCTGACTCGACCGGTCCAGGTTTCCCAATAATATCATGCTAGGAATTTACCATCCAAAGATGAACATTTGCTGAACATTTACTCCCCCTCAGTTCATCTGAGATCAGGGCGAGTGTTTCTTCATCAGGTTTGTAGAAGTGTGTCACTGCATCAGTGTCTCAGCAATGGATGCTCTGCAGTGAATGGGTGCCGTCAGAATGAGAGTCTGATAAAAACATCACAATAATCCACAGCACTCCAGTCCATCAGTTAACATCTGGAGAAGACAAAAGCTCAAACAAAAGGTGTTTTTAACTCAAATACGAGTCTATAATCCATAATAAGACAAAAAAGTGCATCTGCTGTCGTCTCTCACATCAAAATACAGACACGTTTGTTCAGAGCTCTTCTGGAGTGTTTTGGCATCTGTGCAGATTTCTCTCCTGATTCAGACCAGAACACTTTTCACTGGAGGAAGAAATGAAAGAAAGTCATACAGGTTTGTAATAACAAGAGTAAATGATGACAGAAGGATGATTTTTGGTCGGACTGTCCCTTTAATGCTCCAAGAGTGAAGTGTGAGTTGTTCGTGTGGAAATCAGCGCTTTGTGTGATTTCTTCTGGTTAATGAACTAAAATCCCCTGCTGAATAGAAACAGAAACACTTGAGGCTGAGGTCAAAGATGAGGAATTGTTGAAGGCAGTGTGGATTGAGTTTAAATCAGTGTTTGTGAGCCGCTCCATCAGTGCTGCTCTCAGTGAGCCTCAGAAGCGTGACTCATGTCTCTGCGTGTCTCCATGTGAAAGGTGATGCGAGTGATTTGAGAGTGTTCTGGGTAATCACTGATAACCGTCTTTCCAACCATCCAGGAACCCTGATCTGCTCAGGAACGACGAGCTCCTTCCGCAGGTTCGTGACAGTTCTGCCCGTCGATGAGAAACAGAAGAAGCACCTGCAGCACAGGTGTGTTTGTTCTGACACACACAGACAATACTTCACATGTCTGTGGTAAACCTGCTCGTCCGCCCGCTCTCTCGCCGCGCGTCGTTAAGAGAGGCTGAGCTCTCCACTGTGAGCCATTCTTACAGCATTAGCCACTGCAGCACTTTGGCTAATTAGCTGTTTAATTAACACCCTGACACCTGTAACTGTAGTGCAGAGTTCCTTCATCAGCACAGAGTCAGCTCTGCCGGTCGTTGCTCTCAGGGTCTGATACTCTCAGCTTTAGTTCTACAGGCTCTGAAACTAATGAATCACCCAGAAACTAAACGTTCTGTCCATGCAGCGGAAGTCATTGATTAAAACATTCTTTAAATTCTGAATTCCTCTGGGTTTGGAAAGACATGAGGGTGAGTATGCGATGACAGAATCATGATTTATGAGTGAACTATAGCTTTTTTTTTAAATTTATTTCAGGTTCAGATGCTGTTTCTGTCAACAATACATTGTATGGATCAAAATTATCCATTTTTCTTTTATGCCAATTAGTAATATGCATTGCTAAGAACTTCATTTGAACAACTTTAAAGGTGATTTTCTCAATATTTAGATTTTTTTTGCTCCCTCAGATTCCAGATTTACAAATAGTTGTATCTCAGACAAATATTGTCCAACAAACCATACATCAATGGAAAGATTATTTATTGTTGTATAAATCTCAATTTCCAAAAATGAATCCTTACGACTGGTTTTGTGCTCCAGGGTCACATATGTGCTAAAAAAACAAACAAACAAAACACACGTTCACAGTATTTCTTATATTAAGAAGATGTTTGTGAAGGCTTTAGATGAAGTGTCTCATCTTTTCTTCTGCTTTCCTCTCGATTCCAACAAATGATGTAGAGCTGCAAAGATGTGACACTGTAAATATGAAGAAATGAAGTGAAAAAAAGACTAAAGAAATGAAAGTGCACATTCTCTGATTCTCATCCGTGTGTTTATAACGTCTCCTGCTTCCGTCCACACCAGCTAAAGCGAGTCGCTCTTTATATAAAGAGCTTTTATGGCTTGTTGGTTCTGAGATGTTGTTTCCAGCTTCTTTTCAGCCTGTATTAATTCAGATTTAACAGTCTGCCCTTCAGCACACAATCATCACTCAGCAAACACACAGAACGAGCAGATACTGCAGTTTAATGAGAGCTGAACAAGCTGTTCCATCAGCGCTCGCTCGCTCTCTCTCTCCTGTGACCGTGCCCTTCAGTCTCTGTCACTGTGGATGAGTCTCTGCTGAATCTCCAGCGATGCTCTGTGAGGACGATGAAGCAGAGAAATGCTGTTAGTTCCAGAGAGAGCCTGGTCTTCACAGAACAGCGTGTTCCCATTGATTCATGTGTTTCTGAAGGAGGTTTAGTTCTGTGCTCCTAGTTTAATTTCAATCTTTAGCATTATTGATCCATCTGTGATGAAGTTCCTTTGAACCAAGAATAGCTTCCTCTTGAATCTGTTTCATGGCACTGTCTTTAAAAGGCACACAGATTCTGAATTCAGAACAATATAGTGCACAAGTCACACATCAGCGTTCGATCACCAGGACACTTCACAACGTTTGGACATCAGGAGCCGGTTGAAGTGTGAACAGAATGAAGCGGTGCAGACGTGTGCTGAAGACTCAAGAGAAACGCGGTATAAGCCTTCAGACACGGAGGCTTTCTATGGCTCCTTACCCACAGTCCCGTATTCAGCATTCTGCATATACATGCATTAAATTAATCATAAATCATTGACCTAAAACCTCTTCAAAAATGAATGCTGCTGGCATTACATGAACATGCATTCAGCTGCACAAAAGGAAGCTGTTATAATGCGACGCAGCATGATTTCAGTGACGTCTGATGCACTCATGTGAAACTCTCCTTTTTGAAAATAAGATCGTTCTGTGCTCTATGAAACATAATGCGTCTGAGAGTAATGTAATTTCAGTTATCTGTATGTACTGTACATGTGGCAGAATTGTTAATAAAGCAGACTTTGACTTTGACTTTAATGCAGAACTCAAGCCGCTTTCACACCGACAGTCATTACATAGGTTGGTTTCTGTAAAAATAATAAGGACCATAAAAATAAAAAGCGCAGATTTATGCAGATAATCAGAGACATAATGTGGAATCAACCAATAGGAGAGCAGACTGCGGCGACCGTCGCTCACTTCAACAGAAACTTTGAAAAGATATTAAATGTAAATATATTTATATTTAAGCAACATGCCTCTAAATGATCTAATCGGTCAAATGTGGTTTGTAAAATGGTCTGAAATTGTTCATGATTCAGTTTGGTTCATTCAGACAGACACTGAATCATTTGCAGCGGTTTCTCAAACCATAAGACACTTTATAAGACAAAAAAAAAAAAAAAAAGATTCCTGGATGAGAGGGATATTCACTAAAAATAGGAACTAAAACATGCAAATGTGACCCTGGACCACAAAACCAGTCATAAGTGTCAATTTTTCTAAATTTAGATTTCTACATCACCATAAATAATCTTTCCATTGATGTATGGTTTGTTAAAATATGACAATATTTGTCTGAGATACAACTATTTGAAAATTTAGAATCTGAAAAAAATCTAAATATTGAGAAAATCTCCTTTAAAGTTGTTCAAATGAAGTTCTTAGCAATGTATATTACTAATCACAAATGAAGTTTTGGTATATTTACAGTAGGAAATTCATGGAACATGATCTTTACTTAATATCCTACTGATTTTTGGCATAAAATAAAAATTAATAATTTTGACCCATACAATGTATTGTTGGCTATTGCTACAAATATACCCCAGCGACTTAAGACTGGTTTTGTGCTGCAGGGACACAGACGTCTTCTGTTGTGGTCAGTGATGAAGCATGTGCATGTGGCTACTGAACGACGCTGTACTGCAGGTAAACACTAATCACAGCCTGTGCATATATCAAAAAAGCATTAAAATAAATCAATAAAAAGAGCGTGCACTGTTTGACAGCAGATCTGTGTCCCAGTACTGATGCACACCTGAGCCGCTCCTGGAGGAGGACGAAGGACAGACACGCTGGCCGCTCAAGCTGGAGGTCAAGGCTGGGCTGGTCAGCAGGGTTCAGGGAAGCCCCTGCTGGTCAAACCTGGAACTGCACTGAAAAAACACCTCCACGGATGAGTATCAGCCTTCTCCTTCCAAAGAAACCTGTTCGCCGATGGCTTCCCTGTAGCAGCTCTGTGAACATTTAAAAAAGATGCATTACTAATTTATAGTGATGCATAATTAATCACAGTGTTGAATTATGACCGCTTCTGGGGTTGGATAAGGTATTATAAGACAGAATAAGGACACATTTCACCTTTAACTCGGCCTCACGACCTCAAGCTGATTCATTCTGAGCCTGATTCAGACGAGTAAACCGACTCAAACACTACCGTGACCTCGATCCAGCCTTGTTCCAGACACTATCAGAAGCAGCGACAGCGACGAAAACACCTCATTCATTCAGATCTGCTCGACTGAGACATGGATGGTTGGGTTGATCGTTCAAGTCACCTATATTATCAGTTACTTTGTACAATACAGATGGTTTCAAAGCAGCTTTACGGTGATAAACAAGAACATAATGATTCAATTATGCAAACAATTCAATAGTCATTATTCAGTTGAAATTCGTTCATACTAATGGCAGCTGATGGGCTGGAGTATGTACAGTATGTGTTTGTGATCGGACTGCGATGTAAATATTACATTTTCTTTTCTTAATTTTTAAATCAAAATTTTCATCATTTTCAAATCAGCAAGCATTTTTTTTTTTTGGGTTGCCAGGAATGAAGTATAGCAGAGAGAAGCGCGTCAGTGAATGAAATGTCACAGTTTGGCATTTTGCTCTGAAACCAGCAGCATCTAAAACGGTGATTTTGTGTTTTTTTTTCTGTCCACAAGATGCTCGTGAGTGAACACTAGCCGGTCTCCATCAGCTGACCAGAGCCACACACACCAGAACACCCTAGCAACCGCATAACACCACCCTAGCAACCATTCAGAACGCCACGGCAACAGCTTCATACAGACAAAAACAACATTATTCACAAATCCACTCAAGATTTAGTTTCATATTTTAAAAACACAGAGGATGATTGTGTCTGAATTACATCATTAAACCTCATTTTCATATTCAGCGTCCCGTGTTTCTGTGCATCAGCTTCAGGGCAAAAGCCACAAACCTCTCAGTAACACTCACATCTGAGGACCGTAAAAATAACCCTGTCCATGAGCTGAAGAACTTCAACAGTAAAGAATCAAACACACACACACACACACACACACACACACACACACAAAACATCAATATATGACATTACAAGGCATAATGATATAATTAACTGTAGAAAAACATAACAAAACAAAAAAAATGGAATAACTGAATTTTAAAAGCAAAACATATTCTAGTCTGAAAATAATTATATTCCAAATAATTCACATATTCATTTCTATTATGCTTCAGGCTATAGATATAGAAATGTGTATGCATTAATTAATATAAGGCTTCAGGAGCACCAACAAAAAGCCCTTCAGTCATCGTGATGAAGAGTGACACCTGCAGCAAAACACATTATAATGTTTCTACACGCTCCTGATTCTCATCGTGCCTGAAACACAATAAAGTCTTTCATTTCTCTTTCTCTCGCTAAATCACACGAACTAATAACAGCAAACGATCCTGTGC
Organism: Acrossocheilus fasciatus; assembly: GCA_036784905.1. NCBI lineage: Eukaryota > Metazoa > Chordata > Actinopteri > Cypriniformes > Cyprinidae > Acrossocheilus > Acrossocheilus fasciatus. The sequence goes on along the minus strand of CM071938.1, from coordinate 360,251 downwards.
ATGAGCGAATGTGACGTGATTGGGTTCAGAGCGGGTCATTTCTGTGCTGTTTCTCCAGAACACTGACTCAGTGTGGCACAAGTCTCAGCACAACACAAACACAGAGCAGAAGAGAATGACCTTTAGCGGTTTATTAAAGCCATGATGAGCCACGAGTACAGCCGTCTGATTGGCTCACACACTGCTAGAGTCAGCCAATCAGACATTAGTATTTATCCAGAGATCTCGATGATGATCTGAGACGATCCATTAAAGACAGTTCATCCAGAAATCAAAGTATTCTGAAGAGTGTTTGTGTTCAGCAGAAGAAAGTCACACAGGTTCAGAACCACTTGAGAAAGAGTACTTGATGATTATGAATGATCTAACCCTTTAACCTGGGTCTCATCTGAAAGCTGAATAAATAATCTTTCCATTGATGTATGGTTTGTTGGACGATATTTGTCTGAGATACAACTATTTGAAAATCTGGAATCTGAGGGAGCAAAAAAATCTAAATATTGAGAAAATCACCTTTAAAGTTGTTCAAATGAAGTTCTTAGCAATGCATATTACTAATCAAAAATGAAGTTTTGATATATTTACGGTAGGAAATTTACTAAATATCTTTATGGAACATGATCTTAACTTAATATCCTAATGATTTTTGGCATTAAAGAAAAAATGGATAATTTTGGCTATTGCTACAAATATATCTGTGCTGCTTATGACTGCTTCTGTGCTGCAGGGACACATATAAACCCACAAGAGCACAAAATGTCTTAACTTCTGACAGTCTGCTCAAATAATGAGTCAAACAAAACACCAATTACATGTTTATTAGTAGAGCGAGGCTGAAAATAACGAGCGACTTCTCTAACTACGTGACTTAATGAATAAATGGACGTGAAATAATAAAAACAACATTTACCCACAAATGAATGTGAAACAAGAAACACGAGCAGCCCTCTCAGCCAATCACAAACACCGACACACTCCAGCCAATCAGCTGCCATTAGTGTGAATGACCAACACGTGAACGCAGCGTACGGTCAAACCCACAGCACAGCAGAACCAACACACAGCAGAACCCACAGCACAGCAGAACCCACAGCACAGCAGAACCAACACACAAGCAGAACCAACACACAAGCAGAACCAAGACACAAGCAGAACCAACACACAAGCAGAACCAAGACACAAGCAGAACCAAGACACAAGCAGAACCAACACACAAGCAGAACCAACACACAAGCAGAACCAAGACACAAGCAGAACCAAGACACAAGCAGAACCAACACACAAGCAGAACCAAGACACAAGCAGAACCAAGACACAAGCAGAACCAAGACACAAGCAGAACCAAGACACAAGCAGAACCAACACACAAGCAGAACCAACACACAAGCAGAACCAACACACAAGCAGAACCAAGACACAAGCAGAACCAAGACACAAGCAGAACCAAGACACAAGCAGAACCAACACACAAGCAGAACCAAGACACAAGCAGAACCAACACACAAGCAGAACCAACACACAAGCAGAACCAAGACACAAGCAGAACCAACACACAAGCAGAACCAACACACAAGCAGAACCAACACACAAGCAGAACCAACACACAAGCAGAACCAAGACACAAGCAGAACCAAGACACAAGCAGAACCAACACACAAGCAGAACCAACACACAGCAGAACCAACACACAAGCAGAACCAAGACACAAGCAGAACCAAGACACAAGCAGAACCAACACACAGCAGAAGAACCCAGATGATTCTCAGAGCTCTTCTTGAACGTCCAAACCTTTGATTCTAACGCTGATCAGATGTTTGTTAGATGATCTGTATGTTCTGTATGTAAGATACAGTGATTCAGTTAATGACTAATGTCTTCTAAAAGTAAAGCAGAATGAGTTTGGATCAGATGCTTCAGTGATTCGCTCAGCAGCACAGGATTCATCAATCTTTTCTTGCAGGATTCAGACGGTTTCCGTGAAATCATTTATCTCTGCATTAATGAATGCTGAATTGTTGCTTAGCTTAGTCATGTGTCTTGGCTCTCATTGGTTAGTTTATGTCATGTGAGCCTTATTGTTTGATATATATATATATATAGTAGTCATGTTGCCCTTGCCAAGTCAAGTCAGGTCAGGTCTGATTATGCCGAGCCAAGGTTTGTATTTTATCAATAAACTGCACATGGGTTCTTAAACTCACCTTCAGTGGACCCGTTTTTTTTTTTTTTAAATGTAGCTTTCATTTTCTTTTTACAGTAATAATCTTGAGACAGACATGTAGGAATAAAATATAATGTAAGGTTTGACATTCCTGTCCTCTCATTCCGAAGCTTGGGCACATTCCAGCTCGTCATTACTCTGTGAGGACCAGAGACGCTCGTTAATGAAGTAAATGTGCTTCACGGAGGGCTCCACAGACCCGCAGCACCCGGCGGCAGGCCCGAGGCGTATTAAACACTTCATCAGCATGCATCTCAGCGAATCTGACGCCGCTCGAGGACATGTTCATTACAGCCTCCATTATCACCAATCAGCTCCAATCAAAGACCTCCATCAGCCAATCAGCGCTGCGTGGCCCGGACTCCCAGCGGGTCGTTAGGATCAGTCGAGCAGAAGCGAGGCCAGGTGAGTGTTTGTAGAGGCACAGCGCACACCGTGTGTGTCCAGAACTCTTCACTGAAGCTCCTGCTCCTGCTCTCGGGTCAGTTCTGACGGGTCAGGTTCAGGATAAAGGGAAGAAAATCATGCAGCTGACCCGCATATAATCATCACAGCAGATAACAATACATACAGTTTTCACTCAGATATTACTCAAATTTCACAAACCATTACAAATAAATGACAGGTTACACACTGCATTAAACAAGAAATTTATGGTATTTTCTTGTAAAACATACTCTTAGAATTTTTGTTAGAAAAATATTAGTGCTGTCAAACGATTAATCGCATCCAAAATGAAGGTTTTGGTTTCCATAATATATATGTGTGTACTGTGTATATTTATTATGTATATATAAACACACACACACATATACATTTATTCTTTTTGAATTAAGTGTTGGTTTGTCTTGTGTTTGTGTGTGTGCTGGTCCTCTAGTGTCTGTAGGAGCTGGGGACTAGGTGGCGCCAGTAAGTGTGTTTGTTTGTGGACTGACTTATATGCTCTACATTTGTTTTGTTTTGAGTATTAAAAGTAAAATAAATAAGAAATGCACTTTCGGCAACTTTACTGAAGAGGAAGCACGAGTCAGGAGTCATTGCCACTGCAAAGTTACAAACAGTATGTAAGAGCCATTTAAGTATTTGTGTATTTATATATTTTTGCGAATTAAGTAACTTATAAATAATTGCATTTCAATAATTGAATATGTTTCATATAAAGATTGAAAATGATGCTGATGTCATTTCCGTTAGAGGACCGTTAGAGTTTGCTTCATGCAAGTATGGAGCGCCACAGTTTTTTGAGCGTGTAACATTTGCAGTTAATTTTTGTTATTAAACTTGTTGAAAAGGTAATTACTGGACTTTTGGACGTTATTCGAGTTCAGTACACGCTCACACACTTAGAAGAAGCAACAGAAATCACAAACTGGATGGACTGCTATCACACAGTATATTGAACATATACAGAATAATATACTGTGTTAATATATTACAATATATTGAAAAATACATAATGAATTGTCACTTTTCATATATTGAAAAATATGTCACAATATATTTGCTTATAATGTATGTAATTTTATATTCAGTAATAGGCTACACTTCATAACATATATGCACATGTGAAATATATTTATTTACTGCATGAGTAACTATATATATATATATATATGTAGTAACATTTCTTAATTTTTATAATTATACATTATCATAAACATATAGCTAGTCAACAATAGCTCAAGCACCTGCATGTTCAAAAGTATTTAGCAAATTAAATAAATCAATAAAAACTGTGCTAAATTGTGCACTGTCATTATTTTTTAATTAAAGTAACAAATAGTCTTAATGGTCAAATCAAAGCAGAGCATGCTGGGAACTAGAAATGTGCTGTAACTCATTCTGTGAGTGTGTGTGTGTGTGTGTGTGTGTGTGTGTGTGTGTGTGTGTGTGTGTGTGTGTGTGTGTGTGTGTATTTGCACACTGACACAATTTTCATAATTTCGGCTCTGTATGCCACCAGAATAGAATTAAAATGAAACAATCAAGATGACATTGAAGTGCAGATTTTAAGCTTTAATTCAAGAGGTTGAACAAAAATATAACATTTTTATACACAGTTCCCCTTTTTCCAGGGGCTCAAAAGTAATCGGACAAGTAAATATAATGATAAATAACATGTTTTTAATGTTTTGTTGCGAATGCTTTGCAGGCGATGACTGTCTTCAGTCTGAACTCCTGGACGTCAGCAGAGACTGGGTTTCTTCTCTGTGAAGCTTTGCAGGTCTTCACTGCAGCGGACGTCAGCTGTTGTTTTTCTGTCTGTAGTTTAGTCTTCAGCGAGTGAAATGCTGCTCGATCGGGTCGAGATCAGGAGATTGACTCGGACATTGCAGAATATTCCATTTTTTTACCCTTAAAAACTTCTAGCCCACATCTGTCCATGAAACAGCTTTTGAGTCAACTGGACCTAACTGTGTGTGCGTAGAAACTTTTACATTTATATGGGAACATATACGTATGTGCAATATATGTACTCAATAAAGGACACCCTTATGAAAGAAAAATATATGGATATATAAAGTTTTATAAAACTTGTATAAAATATTACATGGACCTGGGCACAAGACTGAATTCCTGGAGGTCAACAGCTCTGCAGAGTTGAGCTCCAACCAGCCCCAAATCACACCTGCGTGGAAGTTTGTAGTGATCCTGAAGACCTTGATTATCTGGATCAGGTGTGTTTGATTAGGGTTGTGCAGGGGTGCGCTTCCCAAAAGCATCGTTAGCCAACTATGGTCGCAAGTTCCGTCGTTACCAGCATAGTTCAAGGATTCAGTGTTTCCCGAAACCATAGTTCAAACACACGTTCACATAATGCATCGCACACCTGTGTGTTTGGAACTACAGATCTATCTCCAGCTGTGGTCAGCTCAGAGTTTCCTTGTTAGTTTTCTGTGTCGACGTCATTGATTTCGCCGCGGCTGGGGTGTGCTATTCACAGTTAATGACCCTATGCCCTATTCGATTTCTCCAACCAATTTGAGTTATTTGGAAGACTTAATGTTGTGGAGCTCAGATTTTATGTTATTAATTTTGATTACAAATTCACTTTGAAACGATAACAGCGTGACCATTGCATTTATTCTCCCTTCGAAGTGCCCTACCAAAGCATTGTTTCTACCGGTTGGAACACAGCCTTGGTTTCGTTTGTACGAAGAAAATGTAAGTTTGCAAGTGAGTATCTTTTTTCAAACATTCCCAAAGACAAATTTCTCATAACAATATTTGTAACATAGAGGCTTTGTGTTGTGTTCATGTGTTCTACTTCTTGTTTGCAAATTAAGTCTGCAGAGGGAAACCATATAGGCAAATAAACAAAATATTTATTAACACAAGTTATGTCGGATTCATTTAAATAAACAAATACAGCATCCAAACTGTAAAAAATAACTAACCAAACATATTCTGAATTAACAGTTGTCTGACTTCTGCTCCTGCAGGATGCATTCTGCCCTGATGTGTGTTCAAGAGAACATCAGAAGTGCCATCTTCCTCACCATCAGCACCAGCAAGACGCCCCTCTTCCTCATCAAGTAGCTGGACATTTTCCCTGACTGCAATGTTGTGGAGAATTACGGAGCAGCGTTTGGAGGAGTTCAGCTTCAGGCCTCCTCTGGACTTGCTGATACTCACCGTTGTTTCCACAGTCCTATAGCCCTCTCCACTGTAGAGCGTGTCCTTCCATGGGCCTGATTAAACCTTTCGTCTGCAATGGTGGCTGGATGCTGCACAGGTGTTATGGGGTATGGGTGAAGAGGATAGCCACTGTCTCCCAGCAGCCAGCTATCCCCAAACCACCCTCTTCAGCCACCTGGCAAATTGCAGAATTGGCCCACACAAAAGAGTCATGTGTGCTCCCAGGCCATTTTGCAACAATCTCAGAAAAACATCCCCTGGTGATTTGCACACTATTTGAACATTTAATAGCTGGATAGCCCTTCCTGCAAATGTATAATGGCTCATTTACAACAGGGCTAGCCACTGGAATAAGGGTGCTATCAATGATGCCAATCACTCTGGGGATGCTGTAAAACTGTCGATTGGCCTGCTGGATTTCTTCTGGTGTTTTGGGGAAAATCAGGATGTTCTTCATAAGCTGTAACAGCAAAGGTGTTACTGCTGTCACAGTTTTGCTGACCGAAGACTTGCGGAGACCTAGGCCATCACCCACCACCTCCATAAAACTTCCAACAGCATAAAAACACAATGTAGCTAACAGCTGCACCGCTGCACTTAAGGGATAGTTTCTTCTTGTGGCCCTCTGAAGGTGTGGTTTCACAATCTGAAGTGATTCAAGGATCTTGTTCCTTGGAAGCCGGAATTTTCTCAAGATGACTTCTTCAGTGCGTCAAGGGGGGTAAAATGTGTCCTTATGTAGGCCTTTATATACACTGTCTGACTTCTGCGCTGCCTTCTATGCTCAAGCTGTAGAATTCTTTGTAAAGCTGCCATTGTAGAGCACTTGAAACACACACGCATGCTGTTTTTATAAGTGGAGTTCTTAGTACACCTGCTGTTGATGCATCAGAGATGATAGAAACAATCTAAATTAACTACCTAAACAAGTGACCTGTCCCAGATTTGTTATAGTAATTTGGCACAGCATTATCCTATTAATGCATTAAGAATTTTTTTGTTTTTTTGTTTGTCATACTGTTTTGTTTTTTTTCCAAAATTGTCATGCCATTCTTAAAAATTATCTGAGTACTTGGAGTGTTTTGTGCCGTGTTTTGCTTATACTGTCATTGATATAATGTTGTGAATTGAGAAATCCTTACATAGACAACTTCAGTTATGGTTTTAGTGTATCTGTTGGTGGCTTACCACTGTAAAATAAAACTTTGAATTCCATTCCAAACATCACATTAGTCACATTATTCAGCTATTTAATAAAGGATGACAAGGCATGGTAAAAATTCTTTAGCTTCACTTACTGTAACAAGTGCCTCCATTTTAAACTGGCATTAATATACTACTTTGAGTCAAGCTTCTTTTCCACATGTTAAACTACCGTATACATGCCAAATGTATTAAAAAAGCACTTACGGTACATATACAAAAGAGCACTTACATATTACAAAAGAGTATGTTTGGACATAAAATAGTATATTTTATTTTGTATTTCGAATCAGCTGCTGAAGGCTTTGAACTGCTTTAATCACTGAAAACCCACACCAGAGCTTCACCAGAGCCCCATTTGCCAGACCCAGTCTGTTTCCACCTCCCACGACAAGGACGAGGGGTTGGATTTTGGGAGGCATGGTGGCCAACAATGTAGCCAAAAAAAAAAAAAAAATAAAAAAATAAAAGATGTAGAGGGTTACATCTGTGGATCTGTGAAAAGAAAATACACAGTTTCAAATAGTTACAAAGCTGTCAGCCACACATGATTTGACTTTACATACTGAGTAATGAATGAATAATGCCATTTACACTTACTGTCGGTTGGTAAAAACATGGTTAAAGAGGGCTTGCTGGCCTGTTGTTGTAATAGTTCTAATTTAGCCCTCCTTTAGGCCATTACCTCCTGATGATGTGTGTCTTGCTGCTCCCTCAGGGCTGTCAATTCTCTCCTGATTGCCTGGAGTTCAGTTATTTTCTTCTCAGACTGAAGAAACTTTTCATTGCAGCCACAACGTCCCCTGTTTCTCCTTCGTCGGGAGATTGATGGCTGGTGTTCTGAAATATCAGGAGGATGTTCCTCAGTGCTTCAGGAGGCCTCAGACTGAGGTGAGTCAGGAGAAGAGAGCAATAGCCCAGGACCAGGTCTCATTGCTGATGTTGGAGGGCCAGACCGGAGGAGGGCTGATGTTGGAGGGCCAGACCGGAGGAGGGCTGATGTTGGAGGGCCAGACTGGAGGAGGGCTGAGACTGGAGGAGGCCTGATGTTGGAGGGCCAGACTGGAGGAGGCCTGATGTTGGAGGGCCAGACCGGAGGAGGGCTGATGTTGGAGGGCCAGACCGGAGGAGGGCTGATGTTGGAGGGCCAGACCGGAGGAGAACTGATGTTGGAGGGCCAGACCGGAGGAGGCCTGATGTTGGAGGGCCAGACCGGAGGAGGCCTGATGTTGGAGGGCCAGACCGGAGGAGGCCTGATGTTGGAGGGCCAGACTGGAGGAGGCCTGATGTTGGAGGGCCAGACCGGAGGAGGCCTGATGTTGGAGGGCCAGACCGGAGGAGGGCTGATGTTGGAGGGCCAGACCGGAGGAGGGCTGATGTTGGAGGGCCAGACCGGAGGAGGGCTGATGTTGAAAGGCCAGACCGGAGGAGGCCTGATGTTGGAGGGCCAGACCGGAGGAGGCCTGATGTTGGAGGGCCAGACCGGAGGAGGGCTGATGTTGGAGGGCCAGACCGGAGGAGAGCTGATGTTGGAGGGCCAGACCGGAGGAGGCCTGATGTTGGAGGGCCAGACCGGAGGAGGGCTGATGTTGGAGGGCCAGACCGGAGGAGGGCTGATGTTGGAGGGCCAGACCGGAGGAGGGCTGATGTTGGAGGGCCAGACAGGAGGAGGCCTGATGTTGGAGGGCCAGACCGGAGGAGGCCTGATGTTGGAGGGCCAGACAGGAGGAGGCCTGATGTTGGAGGGCCAGACTGGAGGAGGCCTGATGTTGGAGGGCCAGACTGGAGGAGGCCTGATGTTGGAGGGCCAGACTGGAGGAGGGCTGATGTTGAAGGGCCAGACTGGAGGAGGGCTGATGTTGGAGGGCCAGACTGGAGGAGGCCTGATGTTGAAGGGCCAGACTGGAGGAGGCCTGATGTTGAAGGGCCAGACTGGAGGAGGGCTGATGTTGAAGGGCCAGACTGGAGGAGGCCTGATGTTGGAGGGCCAGACTGGAGGAGGCCTGATGTTGAAGGGCCAGACTGGAGGAGGGCTGATGTTGAAGGGCCAGACTGGAGGAGGCCTGATGTTGGAGGGCCAGACTGGAGGAGGCCTGATGTTGGAGGGCCAGACTGGAGGAGGCCTGATGTTGGAGGGCCAGACTGGAGGAGGGCTGATGTTGGAGGGCCAGACTGGAGGAGGCCTGATGTTGAAGGGCCAGACTGGAGGAGGCCTGATGTTGAAGGGCCAGACTGGAGGAGGCCTGATGTTGAAGGGCCAGACTGGAGGAGGGCTGATGTTGAAGGGCCAGACTGGAGGAGGCCTGATGTTGGAGGGCCAGACTGGAGGAGGCCTGATGTTGGAGGGCCAGACTGGAGGAGGCCTGATGTTGAAAGGCCAGACTGGAGGAGGCCTGATGTTGGAGGCCCAGACTGGAGGAGGCCTGATGTTGGAGGGTTCAATTTTGAAGGGTTAGGGTTAGGGTTAGGGTTATGCACACACATCAATGAGATAATCTCGTCGCTGAAGGAGAAGATTCTGATGAAATGGTGCTCTGAGCCAACTTATATAGAGGTCGTGGGCTAAAGCGCCATTGGTTTGTGCAGCTACACAAACTTTCAGCACCCTTGTCAGTGACATGACCAAATAAATCAGACAAAGAAACTCTGGCGTAAGGAGAGATCCAAGAGATCACAGACATTATCAATTGGACAGTCACTGAATGTCACGCCAGAGCCCCCGTCTCCCAACAAAGTATCGTCCTCCTCATTTTCCTGAGGTGGATTCACAGGAACAATCCTCGACACCTTTCCAGAATCCCATGTACGAAAAGGTTCCATGTTTACCACGTGAAACACTCCCATGTCCTTTCCCTTAGTCACACCAGCAAGTCATTTACATCAGACAGCTTCTGAGTGACACGGCAAGGACCTGCATATAGAGGCACGAGTTTGGCAGCAAATTTCATAGATGCGTCACACCTTGGACGAGTTTTGACCTGCACCAGATCATTTATGGAGAAAGAAACTAGCCGGTGCCTCTTGTCATAGTAGTGCTCGCCTCCAGAAAAGTCCTGAAATAATCAGATGCCTCCTGGAGCAAATGCTTCAGGGCATTCAAAGAAGTCACACCTGGATCTTCCACACCAAAAGCATCAGGCTGTGAAAGCAGATCCAAAGGTGTGTCCAGTTCACGGCCGTACAACACCATCGACGGGCTCAGTCCCATACTGTCATGTCCTTAAGGCAAAACAAATCCGGGGGAGAAATTTTCAGTGTACGATTAACTCTCTCCGTAGCATTTGTCTGCGGGTGGTAAGCTGTTGTAATCCTGTGCTCCGTACCCAAAGCAGAAACCATGTGTTTGAAGAGGTCACTCATAAACACAGAACCCCTTTCCGATATCAAGAACTTGGGAGCGCCATGCCTAGCAAACACTTCACTGAGAAGCTTACTGACAGCAACCAAAGCTGTAGCTTCCCACACCGCACACACCTCAATCCACTTTGAAAAGTAATCTACAAACACAAGGCTTTATGCATTACCACTTGGTGTTCAGGGCAAAGGGCCCACAAAGTCCACTCCAGCATACTCCCAGGGATATTGGGGGCAGATTGGAACCATGAAACCACCAGGCTTTCTCTGACTTGACAGATGGCACATGAACCCACATACTTCTTCACACCTGACAGCATGTTGGGCCAGAAAAATCTCTGCCTAAGTCTTGTCACCGTTTTTGTCACACCCAAGTGACCTGCGGTGGGATGGTCATGATAATACTCCAACAGAGACCTTCTGACTGTCTGGGGAGCATAAAGCTTATTGTGTAATGTACAAGAAGATTTTGGATCCTTGTGATACAGAAGACCATCAAGAACAGCATACAGAAGATCTTCTTCAGAAGACACACTTTCACCATCCTCCAACGCACTGAACAACTTTCCAATGTCCGGATCATTCTGCTGCAGACATCTCAACGACCAGGGAGAATGTCAAACGGCTGAGGGTAGAGGGTTCCTTGACAAACTGTAAGGAACGCTGTTGGACACTCTTGGTTTATGGATTATCTCAAAATTTTAAATTAAAAACTTTAATTCAAATTCTAAATAGATTATATATAAAGCCAAATATCTTATCATATTATTACAGTTTCAACTGAGAGTGCTCTTGCTTTCGTTTGAGGGTGGTTTTTACTGCATGAGAAAATGGACGTGTGGCGTTAGAATGTGCACTTGACACAAGGCACGTTACTGTGATCTCTCTGTGGCTTCTCAAATGCGCAAATGTGAGAAACATGAGAGAAACAGGGTAAGATGAGACTTGACCACATTTCCTGGCGTCTCATTGGCTCAGGGAGTGAGTTTCAGCGTCTTCAACACTTTCACAGAGATAGCAGATAGCTTTAATCTGTTTGAATGTGAATGTGTGTGTTCCCTTACGGAAAGAAAATATATTTTATTATATATGAACGGTCAATATATTAAAGAATTTACAGTATATTGGTAATTATATAGAATAATACATTGTGATAATATATTATAATATACTGAATAATACATAAGGAATTGCCGCTTTCCATATATTGGGGAATATAGGTCAACATACAGTATATGGTGCTCATATATATATTCACATTTATATTACACATCTAAGCCAATATCTAAGCTATCTGCTTTAGCCAAGGTCTTAGAAGAGCTTATAAGAGACCAGTTGAAAGACTATTTAGAAACAAAAAACATTTTAAATGATTTGTAGTCGGGTTTTCATGAAAAACATAGCACTGTCACTGCCACTATGAAAGTGTTAAATGATTTCATAAGTGCTATTGATTCTAAGGAATATTGTGTTGCGTTGTTTTTAGATCTTTCAAAGGCGTTTGACACAGCTGACCACTATGTCCTGGTTCAGAGATTGGTGGATATTGGAATGTCTCCAAAAGCTGTCAAGTGTTCAGGTTGATGGTGTGTCCTCAAACTCACTACTTATACAAAATGGTGTCCCCCAGGGGTCCATTTTGGGTCCTATTTTATTTAATATTTATATAAATGACTTGTGTCAGAATGTAACAAAAGCAAAGTGTCATTTTTATGCAGACGACATCGTTTTGTATAGTTCTGCCTCATCCTTAACAAATGCCTTAGAAGATCTACAATCTGCTTTTAACTTTATTCAGAAGAATCTTCATAAAATGAGACTTGTATTAAACTCAGACAAAACCAAAATGATGTGCTTTTCTAAATCAAGGAAAACAGACGATGCTTGTTAAATTGTTACATTAGATGAGAAAGTAACTGAAGAAAGTTTTAGAATCAAGTTTGTCCTTTAAGCAGCATATAGAGTGTTTAACAAAAAAACTTAGAGTAAAGTTGGGTTTCTATTATAGAAACAAAGGCTGTTTCTCTTTTAGTGCGAGGAAAAACACTTATACAAGGAACTTTTCTGTAAATGCTGGACTACGGGGATATTTTATGTATGCATGCAAATCAATCTTCATTGAAAATGCTGGATTCAGTATATCATGCAGCATTAAGATTTGTAACTAATTCTAGTTTTCGTACTCATCATTGTTGCTTGTATGAGAGTGTTGGTTGGCTATCTTTGCACAATCGCAGGCTGGAGCACTGGTATATTTTTCTTTTTAAGGCCATACTGCATGAACTGCCTCCTTATCTGTGTTCTCTTCTGACTCTTAAAGTCACTACCAGGAAATGTAATCTTCGATCATATGGGCAAATCATGTATGACATTCCTCGAACGAGAACTGTCTTTAGTGAAAGTGCTTTTAAAGTTTTTGCACCTTTATCTTGGTATAAACTGCAGAATCTGATCAAACTGGACTATTTAACAACAATGACACAGTTTAAAATTAGGATAAAGGACTATCTGAGTAACAAATGCACATGTGCTGTTACTGAGCGATGCTGGTGATTATGCTGAGATGATGTTGAATTGCAAACTTACAAAATTGCAAACATCTTTTTCTATTAAATGTTGTTTTCACTGTATATATATATTTTTTAATATGGAACTTTATTCTGCTGTCTTGGCCAGGACTCCCTTGAAAAAGAGATTCTGAATCTCCATGGGATTATTTCTGCTGAACCCTTCAGAGAGCGATATATGGGTCATTCTGTGTCAAATCAACCAAATTTCAGAATCTTCCCTGGCTCAAATGTTTGATTTTGTTCAATTTTTTTTCAGAAGTGTGACAAACATGATAAAGGCCAAAATATTAAATATCATGGATGAATATTTACTGAATAATCCACTTCTTTGTAAATCAAAATTACAATTTTTTCCTGAGATTTGGAGCTGAATTACAGGGGAGTAAAATGACTTTTGGCATCTTCAGTTTTAAGGCCCTATATGGCTATGGTGGCCATATGTGCCATTTATATGGGACACGTCCTGGCCAGGATTTTTATATTGCCTAAAACATCCAAAGTAGTTTGACCAATAACATGCAGGTATTGTACATAATCGACCAATCGTGGCGCGTGAGAAGGTGAGATCTCTAGAGAACAATCAAAGTGATGTAAGTACGAGCACGTGTTTGTTCGTTCGCTCGACTTGAAGCTTCACTGTGCGCTGATCGTTGTATGACATCAAAGTACAGCGAGAACAATTCGAAAGCATAAGGAGCTGTCTGCTCTCTGTAGCTCTCATGAATGTCATACAATCATCGATCCGCACAGTGCAAACAGCCAAAACCTGGATATTTGAGGTAATATAGAAATCCTGGCAAGGGCGGGTCCTGTGAAAATGGCTTGAATGGTCACCCTATATATATATATGGCTCAATTCCAATGATACTGGGATCTCAATGTGGCTCCATCTGTAAATTGTTCAATTGTACACATTTTCAGTTTTCAAAAACCAAATGTGGGTGTCACAATCAGCGGTGGAGGTAACGAATTACAACTACTCGCATTACTGTAATTAAGTAGTTTTTCGGGCACTTGTACTTTCATGACAAAATGTTTAAGTCTGTAATTTTACTCGTACTTGAGAACAAATGAATCAAAGTAATCTACTTCGCTACTTTTAAAATTGTGATGATATTTCTCGTCGAGGTCAAAACCTGTCTCGTGATATCGCCATGATGTGGTCTGAGGGTAATAAAATAATAATAAAAACAACACTCGCCGCATAGCAATAAAGCGCACTTGCCATTGAAAAAGTTGAAGGTGGCGGGTCTCTGCGTGAAATTTCCTGAGATCTTTGTCTTTCCATTCATTTTTGAAAGCAAGCTGAATGAGCTGGGCCTTATGTGTGTGGCGCATACTGTAGATAGACTGTGGTCAGTGAATACATTCCTCAAAGCTGAAAATGAATTTTCACACATTTTGGTTGAAGCGTTAATCCGATCTCCACAGCTGTCAGAACACAAGGCATTGCATCTAATATTTTGTGGAACTTTAAAAGGAGTTTTTTGTGTTGTCTTTTTTTCTGATATGAGGATGTCAATGCAGTTCCATGTCCAGATTGTTCAATATTACCCATGTTCATTGGTCAAAAACCAAATGTGGGTCTCTTTGCATACAACCGAGACTTATTGTATTTAAAGTGGAATATCTGAATAACAAATAATGTTGAAACTAGAATTGTAGCTTGTTTCCCTCTATCAAAACGACTGCATCAGACCTGTCTGAGCGCTACAAATAGTCAAGCTTAGCAGCATTAACTTGCTCTCAGTTGTCTGTTCATAAGATTCTATATTTGAATCAGTTTCAGGGTTAATCCCAGTTCTAACAAAACACATAGATGATCTGTTTTGGCAAAGAAAGCAAAGCATCAGATAGTAATTCAGAGTGATAATTTCCACCAATGCACAGAACAGGTTTTGCCATCTCGTGTCTGCATCCGTGTATTTCCACAGCCTCACCACCTTCATTAGAAGCTTTTGGCAATCAGACTTTTATTACATTTGTATCCATTGGATTTGGTGTTATGTAAATGTAATATACTTAAATCAATGTGCATGTTTCTATTTCACAAACCGTTTGCTTTATCAGCAATCAAGTCACAGTTAAACTTAAATGACTAAACCATGGGTATTAAGGTGGCCCTTATTTTTGGACTTTTGAAATCTTCTGCTCTCATCATCCCAGTCAACTCGCCTTAATGAGAAATGGAAACAAACCAAATTTCGCTGAGATTGGACTACATTTGGGGTGTCACACAAGAGAATATGGACTGTGGAGCATGCATTATGTTCATTATCTAATAACTATTCTTATATTACAGGACTGAATGAGCACGACACGACTGTCCCTCAGGACAAAATGTTGTTCTGCACCAGGTAATGCCCACATTCTCACCCAGGTAAAAGAGAAGTACTTGAAAAAAAATGTACTTGAAATTTAGATATATTTATAATAGTATATAGTATATATATATTCATTTTTAGTATATAGTACAACTGAACTCCTAACATGCTTACTTGAAGTACATTAAAAGTATTGCATTTTAATATATATATTTTAAAAGTATACTAGAAGTGATTTGGTTATAAATATATGCTTAGTTATACGCTTTTAAGAAATATGCTAAAACACAGTCATACTTTCTGACATTTTAGAGTATTTACAAAAAACATACTTATTTTACTCTTACTTAAAGTATATTTTATCTTGCCTTTGTGTAAGAACATAAAATGATTCTTTTTGTGGGTTTAAACTAGTACATGTATTCTATTTATAAACCATATATAGACCTACTGCAATATATTTTAAAAATGTATTAATGCTGTCAATTGATTTAAAAAAAAAACAAAACTATTAATCACACACTTTTTCTGAAATTAATCACGATTAATCCCAACTATCATTAAAGTTTTTAAATATACTTTCATATTGCAATAATTTCACATTCAATCTTCAAATTACTGTAGGAACAACATAAAAACAGTATATTTTTAATATTGGTTTAGTGTTTAGTTTTTTTATGACTGCAGGTGAGTATCACTGATAGCAATACTACTGATGTCTCTGAAATGTTTTTCCTAATATTTAACCATAGCCATTCAACATTACAGTATAACTGAGAGCTATCAGTTTTAACATCTATTAGACTTATTAAAAATAACAACTTCTAATTTAAGTCAACCTAAAACCATCTTCACATAAATCCATTATAATAAATGTCATATTTAGCTTCCTGTCCCCTTCAACATGTAGAAAATACAACTGACTAAAGTTATCAAAGACTGAGTTCTCGGGAGACAGTGCCGGTGCTCCAGGACACTTTCAGAGACGTGTTCTTAAACGTGACTCGTGTAGTACTTACACCTGCATGTGTGCACAGATTTAATGCAGCTTTAATCGCCTCTTTGGTAACTTCTCGACTTATCTGATGACATTGCATGCTTGTAGTTTCATTTGCTCTTTAATATGAAGTTATATACAGTGTTTGTCACTTCATTTGTGTGAATTGAAGAGCACATGCTGACAGGACAAGACAATTCTGTTGTTCTACCGAAGCTCCTCGTCACCTGAATGTTTTCGGCGCTTGATTGACTCTCGTCTGGCACTGAGGCTATACCTATAGTTGTAAGTGAATAATGATCATTTGTAATGGTGGTTGCTGTTATTAGACTACTGCTCTTTGTTTGTTGCAGATAAACCACAATCATATCATCCACATCTACGTCAGCTGATATGAGCCAAGCCCACTCCGGTGAAGACGCACTCGCTGGCTGGACCTCCAGTTCTTTCACTGAATGTGCTTAACCTGCTGACCCATCATATCATTCTCATCCATGCGTATCTGCAGTCTTCCCGAGGCTCAAACTTAGCTAAGCACATCCAGTCCCTCTGGAGGCCGCAAAGGAAGCCTCGTTGACTCCAAGGGCCAGTTTCACTAAACAGGGCAAATTAGCACAAGACCGCGATTCCAAAACAGCGCTGATGGGAAGGAAATTTCTGCGGGTGATTTACTAACAAGAACAGACTCAACATCTCATTTACATATCGACCAATGCAATATACCAAGCGTAAAACCAACCTGCAGCCATTTCAAGCGCAAAATAGTTTAAGACATGCTTTTTTGGGGCGTTAAATAATGGTGCAAGTACCAGTAATCTGACGAGCGCAAACATTAGTAAATCTCATTGCGTGATTGATTTGAATACTCTCCTCACATACATTTTGTCTGAAAGGGAAACTCCTACAAATGCATATTCAATAAGGTCAGGTGCAAAAATAACTGTGTCCACGCCTTTTCAGCGCTAATTCATCACTGCTCATCTTCAGGAAATCCTGACGGTACTATTTTAACGCCAAAAGATGGTTTGCTTCTGATGTGGATATCTGCTTACCAGTGATAATTAATCTGTTTTGAATAAATCTGTTTTGCTTTTGAAAATGGATACTTCCCTCTGTGGTGTTCTGACCGACACGCCGCGATCCAAAATAGCCCTAACAGCTTCAGGCAGCTCTTCACTACAAACAGGCTACTATTTAACAGTACTTTCCAGAAGCATTTCAATATCGTATCATTTGAAGTACATCATAAATCATTTTTCCACAGATAACAAAAAAAAAAAAAAAAAAGAAAGACAACTTTCCAAAGTTGCTCGCACCTGTGAATGGAGACCTTACAGGGTTAGTTTAACCAAAAATGAAAATTACCCCATGATTTACTCACCCTCAAGGCATCCTTGGTGTATATGACTTTCTTCTTTCAGACAAATAAAATCAGTTCTATTA
>CM071938.1:330000-340000 GCA_036784905.1 Acrossocheilus fasciatus | reverse complement strand
ACCTCAGAAATCTCACTCTGAGAACTCCATTAGGTCTCATAAGATGTGAAAGAAAAACGTTTGAGCAGTAAAAATATACAAGTAAAAAAAAAAAAAAAAAAGGAATTCATACACATTTTCGTCATAATTGTTTTTCTGTTGGTAACTGTGCTGGTTAAAGTTGGAAAAACATTAAGATTTTTAAAAGAAGATTTCTGAAAGAGACTCTTCTGCTCACAGAGGCTGCATTTATTTGATTAAAAATACAGTAAAAATTGTGAAATATTTTTTCAATGTAAAACAGTTGTTTTCTATCTGAATATGTGTTAAGCTGTAATTTATTTCTGTGATGTGCAGCTGTATTTTCAGCATCATTACTGCAGTCTTCAGAGTCACATGATCTTCAGAAATCATTCTAATATACTGATTTACTGCTCAACAAACATTTCTGATTGCTTTCCTTCAATTCATCAAAGAATCCTATTATCTTAAAAAATAATCTACCACATCTATTTTAAATTATATAATAATATATTTCACAATATTCCTGTTTTCCTGTGTTTTTGATCAAATACATGCAGCCTTAGTGAGCAGAAGAAACATCGTTTAAAAACATTAAAAAAATGTCAGACAATGTAGTGTTAAATGTCAACTTTAGTTCATTAAGTGCTTTAAATTCACATTTTTGTGTTCCACAGGAGTTCATGTGACTTCAGGTGTAACCGTAAACATCCCAGATAAAGTGTATAAGATTGCGAGAGGTGATAATGCGGTGATTCCCTGCACATTCACACCGAGCGCAACTATCACAGCAATAACATGGACGGCAGATCCAGACGTGAAGGATGATCCGGAGGTAATAAAACAGACTCATTCATCACAGTTCAGCTAAACTACGAACCGTTCAGTTCAGAACAGTCCCTAACATCACTGCTCGTGCTCACATCCCTGCTGGAAAAAACTATAGAAACCATCACAGAAATTCCAATGGTTTCCATTACAAATACCATTACAAACCATCAGCTTCTAACCCATAAAACCACAACAAAAATGCTTTCCTGTAGTGTGTTTTGGGACATATTCCATTTTAACAAGCCGCTAATAGAAGGCGACCAGTTACCAGAGACCCACAGGGTCCATTACAGTTTCCATTAAAACCAATACTATTCCCATTATAACCAGTAAAACCATTACTAATTCTGTGGTTTCTATTGGGTTTTTTCAGCAGGGATGGAGCTGTATTAATGTTTTGTGATTGATTGTACTGTTTTTATACAGATTAATGTCGTTGGTTACTTCACTGCCACAAAAAAAACTACAGTGTACAAGAGATATAAAGGCCGGGCAAATGTAGAAGTGGATATGGCGAAAGGAACAGCCATCCTGCAGCTCCAGAGCGTCACCAGCGCCGACACGCGGGACTACGAGTGCAAAGTTCAGGATCCGGATGATGAGGACGGCAGTCTGTCTGATAAGGCCAGTCTCGTAGTCCTGGGTAAGACACGCCGCCGTCCGCCGAACCCTTCTGAGAGATGCTTCTGAACATTCAGAGAACGATTGTACTGTATCTGTCATCATCTGTGTGGAGATCTCTTCAGTAATCAACACTCGTCCAGCGCAGATGAATACATGTGACCCGTGCTGCCAAAACGAGTCACAATGAGCAAAAGCTCAAAAGTGTGTTATTTTTATTTTCACATTCTCCATTAAAAGACCTTCAAAATGATGTATGAATCAGAAAAATCTAGTTAAAGTTTTTTTTTTTTTAAACAATATTTATTTTTAAAGCACATTTAAAAACAACCGAAGTTGACCAAAATGCTGTACAGAATAGAATAAAAAAACTATCAAATTTAAAACGCAAAGTTTTCTGAAGGTTCCAAAGCAAAATCACCAGCAACGTTCTCCAGTTCTTTTCTTAATAATAATTACTGCATTAATAATCACAATATAGCTCTTTTTTTTATTTGTCTTTGTTATTATAAATAAGAACAGATTAAAAAAAACTAGAAAACAATAATGCATTACCTTTTTCATTTTACATCTAAACAAAAGCATTAAAATAAGAAAAACAAATAATCAAATGTACAAATCCATTTAGTGTGTTCATTACAAGTAAATTGATTATTAAAACTACAGCAGCAGTTTAATGACAAGCAGCGAGTGATTCACTCTTTTCTTTTCGTGTTAAACTAACATTAATGCGACAGACGTCCTCTATATGAAGACCTACTGTAAATCTAATTTGATGTTACACATCAGATGTTTTTCCCCAAATGTTCACCTAAAGGGATAGTTCACCCTCAAATGAAAATTAGCCCATGATTTACTCACTCTCAAGGCATCCCAGCTGTATATGACTTTCTTCTTTCAGACGCTAACCATCAGAGTCGGGGCCAAACGCGCGCCCTCAGCAGAATTGTATTGTGTCCCCAAATATTATGGACGTAAAAATAAAAAAACACTATGGGGTCAAAATAGAACTTTAATAAAATATAAAATTAAATAAATAAATTGTAATTAACAATTGTAGCTCTAGACAGTTACCTATGGCTATTATTTTATTAATACAGTTGATTTTATAGTCTCAAGCATTCATAAATCACACAAAAGAAAATTGAGCAGTTTTACTACGATAAAACCATGGTTAATTTTTGTAAAGGTTGTTTTGAAGATAGAAGCTGTAGCATTTCTATCGCAAAAAGGTGCCCAAAAATGTATAATTAAGTGGATATTTGAATTAGCCTAAATGTTTGGTCAGTATTAAAGGACTTGATCGTTTTGTAATGTATTACCAGGCCTTTGGCTCCCTTTACAGGTGTTTGTAACAATACGCCTATGTAATGTAAATATTTAAATTGTTTATTTTGTATTACATTATGTATTTTAACAGTGTTTTTCAATGAAACCATATAATTAGTAATTAACCAATCATTATTGCGTTTGAGGCACTTTTTATTATGGATAGATGAGCTTTATTGTATATACGTGCTTCGATGATGTGTGTGTTCTTGTTGTATTCCAGTGGCTCCATCAAAGCCCATCTGCAGTGTTGTCGGGAAGACCGAATACTTCGAGAACATCCAACTGACCTGCCGCTCCGAGGAGGGAACGCCGACACCGACCTACAAATGGCAAAGCTACAGCACCAGTAACATCCCTCGGCCGCTGCCGGTCAAGGCCACTGATCGTACGTGTGTGACGCTGCTCAGATACATGCCGAAACCTTCTTCTCCTGCATCACTTACGAGTGTGTGTCCATCTCTCCTCAGAAAACGGGGTTTTGTCGCTCGTCAATATTTCCATGGACACATCCGGTTTCTACATCTGCACGTCCACCAATGAAATCAGATCTGCGACGTGTAATATGACCCTGGCCGTCATGCCACGTAAGAAACACTGCAGCTTTTCATCAAGAACTGGTCTTACGCTATAGCCTTGACTAACTCTCTTCTCCTGTAGCGTCCATGAACATCGCCTCCACGGCGGGGATCATCGGGGGCGTCTTGGGCGTGGCTCTTATTGTGGGAATCATCATCTGCTGCTGCTGCTACTGCCGTCGCAGGAGGGAAAAGGCTGAGGAGTACGCAATGGGGTACGTGAGAAACACATCTCGCACATCCCTTGCTGAGGGCGTCCGCTAAGCTTTATCCTCTGTGTTCGCAGGACTCCTGAAGGAGGAGAGTTCACTGACAAGGACCCTGAAGGGAAAGACGACGCCAGTGAAGAACACGTGAGCTACGAGGAAGAGCGTCGCGTGAAAAGCGCAGACAAACGCGATCCGCCGGACGACCGCAGCGAGAGGAGCTACGATCGCCGCAACGACTACGACGACC
The DNA here is from genome assembly GCA_036784905.1 of Acrossocheilus fasciatus. Classification (NCBI taxonomy): domain Eukaryota; kingdom Metazoa; phylum Chordata; class Actinopteri; order Cypriniformes; family Cyprinidae; genus Acrossocheilus; species Acrossocheilus fasciatus. The sequence goes on along the minus strand of CM071938.1, from coordinate 336,185 downwards.
GAAGAGATCACTACACCGACAGACGAGACGATCGCAGCGACCGGCGCGAGAGGAACGACAGAGACGACCGGCGCGACCGCTACGACGACGGCAGAGATCGTTACGATGATCGCAGAGACCGCTACGATGACCGCCGCGGCCGCAACGACGATCGCAGAGACCGTTATGATGATCGCTATGACAGCGACCGTTACTCCGACCACTACGACAGTCGCGACAGACCGCCCAGCATTCCACCGAATAAACCCAAAGAACCGAGGAACTGAGTTCAGCAGACGCGGAGTCGCTCCTCACAAATACGCAGAAGCTAGAAAAAATGGACAACTAAACCTCTTTAAGAATCGTTTTTGTGCCTCATATCCTGAATATGAGATTTGACAGAATAAGGGCGTGTTCACACACTTGGCGTTTTTTTGACAAGAAAAAGTTGACGAGAGTGCTTTTTTAGTCAAATAAAAAGCTGGCAGCGTTTTAGTTACAAATAGCAGCCGTGAGCGTCTTTTGTTGCTATGACAACAGCTGCAACAGTAGCCTAGCGCTGCATGCTGCAGAAATGCCGAGAAAAAAGATGGCCCTTGCGTTGGCTTTTGAAGTTAATGGGGAGGAGAATGTCGGTTCACAGCGACGTTTGTGGGTTCGCGACATTAAGGCCAAAGTATACTTCACTTTTTACTCGTACGCGAGGGACAGCATACAGTGTGCGTGATGCTAATTTGGTCTTCAGAATAGTATGCGCATTTAACAATCTTGCAGTAATTAGTTTATCCGCAAGGTGGCAGCGCTGCCGTGGGGATATCGAAAAACTGCATAAACAGAATAAACCGGAATGCGGGTTAGCTACAGCGCAGTGGAGGCCTACATAGACGAGAGATTGTGCGAAGAGGTTAGAAAATATCCTCATTTGTACAACTGTAGTATGAAAGAATACAAAGATATTTATATGGGGTTTAACTCGTGGCGAGAGATTGCGCAAACACTGGCCCTGTTAGCACAGAGTGCATGCGTCAAATGAAGTATACTTTGAAAGGCTGTGCGTACGACTGTATGCATACAGTAAAAAAAAGAAGTATACTTTGGCCTTTATACAGGGAAGGAAACAGTATGGTGCTTACAACAATTTGGTCCAGGAGCTCCGGTCGGATGATGCACGGTTTGCGGCATATTTTAGACTATATAGAGTTTTGTGCTCTTATCACACAACTCCTTGTGCTCTGAAACTAGTACGATCTGTCTACCGGCTATCTCCTCCATTTATTGTTATGGAAACGAGCTGCTAGCTTCTCATTGGTCAGCTGTCAAAAAGGTGCTTGACGCAGGGCGTTTTTTTTTTTCCTTTTCAGAAAAGTTAAATTTTTTTTTTTTTTTGAACTGCAGAAAAAGACGCTGGCATCGGCATTTTAAAAAACGCTCAGGACTTTTTTGAAAACACGGTTTACTCCATAGAATTATAACAGACTATAATCTTATAATTATAACAGACGCTGGCAGCTTTGAAAAAGACGCCAAGTGTGAACATAGCCTAAAAGGGCTTTAATAAATCTACCACTGACACACTTCAGTGTTGTGGCCATTTAGTCTCTTACGTGTTTATATTTTTTAATGTGAAATACTCTTATAGCGGTGTGTAAGCAGGATGATGGGGTTGGTTTGCTTTGATTTTTACTGCTGTTCATTTGTATTGTGAAAGAACATTTTTGTATTCACGTCTATGTTCGAAAGTGCCTCGCCTCATAGTTCTGTTTCTTTATTTTTCAGATCTTTGTTGACATGTCTCATGTGGGATTTTCCTAAACTCATGTCTTCTTAACTGCATTTATAGGAATAATTAGTGTGAATCTATTAGATTTCAGTTTATTTCAGTTTCAGCCCATTGCTTTATTTTTGTATTGTTTCAGAATAAAACATTCAAGCAAAAGTCTTCTGTTGGTGGACACTGAAGTTCCTGATTCAGTTGTTTAACTTTCAGGCTTCTGTTTTAAACTGTGACCGAGTGAAGCTGAACTGCGGTGGTTAACCCAGCTACCGCTCAGCACTGGTCATCTATTGTCCAACGACTTCTCTCTTCCTTATGATTCATTGTTATGAAAAGTGGACCTGTTCTGTTGCTCTTGATGACGTCAGTCTGTGAGTTTTGTACACCAGGCCATTTCAGCTAAGATGTAATTAAATATAATTATAAACATTAAAGCTGAATAATGTCAAGGAAAACGTATTTACATGTATATGACAGAAATGTAGTGTTCAACCTAGAGAAGATCATGCTGTTTTTTTATGATTCATTTGTAATGGTTTTGATTGATTTCTACATACTTTATATTCTGACATTGTTTCTCATGTAATTTATTTTGTAGGATGTTACATGACAATCATTAAACACATTTTCACTCCAGTTATTATTTCTCAGTGTGAGTATTTTTAGAAAGTGTATGTATTGACAAAAACCTTAACGTGTGGACTGTATGACAGATGCTGAACATTTGCATGTAGTCACACATTATGGTTAAGTTAAAGCAACGGGAACCTGCTGTTTAGGGAAACAGGTGTTTTTTACATCTCAAAATGTAAAAAATACAATTTAAATGTACATTTACTATTGTTTTGCGTACAGATTGCATTTCTCATCATTAGTGTCTGTCTATATTACTTTTTTGGCAGACACTTTCATCCAAACTGAGTTACGGTACATTTACAACTTTAGTTTATCAGGTTCATTCATTCCCTGGGAATCGAACCCACAACCCTGGTGTCGCAAGCACTATGATCTGCTGTTTGAACTACAGAAAACCCTTTATTAAATTTACGTGTTAATCACTAGACAAAAATATCATTTTAGAATTTAAGAATAGAATTCACAATCAATGGATCACTTAACGAGTCAGTCAATGAATGATCAATCAATCAATCAATCAATCAATCAATCAATAAGAATGTTTAGAAGTGGTTCAGTTACAAATACATGTAGTTACAGTGTTACAGAGTTACAGTGTTACAGAGTGTGTGACAAACCCTTACGAAAATGATTTATAGTAAAAGTGTAGTAACCATGTTTTTTTTTTTTGGTGTATTGATTACCATTTGTATAACCACAGTTTTATTACAAACACCATGGTTAAACTATAGTTGGTGTAGCAAAACCATGGTTAATATGTGGTTAGCATGTTTTAACTATAGTAAACATATTTTTGGCTCTATTTATGGTAAAACCATGGTTAATTTTCTCTGCTACACCTGATAGAAACACTAGAGGGCGAAATCATTATTGATACAAGTATATATCAAACTTCAAACTTGAATTGATACTTAGACGAACGTGATGTTGACATTTTAAGCGGTTTGCTGTTTGTAAAATCTGTTCGGGAAAACTGAAGCATTAAGGTTTGAGTTTTCTCACAGAGATTAATTGTTTATGCTTTGTATATTCTTCTGACGAGTATTTCGAGAGAACAGGGTTAGAAAATAATGAAATGATGAATGTGTGTAATAATGTTGCTGAAACTCCTGATATCTGACCCTGCAGCACAGAAGCAGTCATAAGCAGCACAAATATATCTGCAGCAATAGCCAACAATACATTGCCCTGCTGAAAACACCAATAGAACCCTGCCCAGAACACAGTAGAAAATGTATTGGTTTTAATGGAAACTATAATGGTGTCTGCTGGTATGTGATGGATTCTATTGGTGGGATGTTAAATCCTGTGGAAAAATGCCCAAAACACACTACAAAAAGGAATTTTGTAATGTTTTACTGGAAAAAGCTAATGGTTTATAATGGTATTTTAATGGAAACCATTAGAATTTCTGTGATGGTTTCTATTGGGCTTCTATTGTTTTTTTTAGCAGGGTGTATGGGTCAAAATTATCCATTTTTCTTTTATGCCAAAAATCATTAGGATATTAAGTAAAGATCATGTTCCATGAAGACATTTTGTACATTTCCTACCGTAAATATATCAAAACTTCATTTATGATTAGTAATATGCTAAGAACTTAAAGGCGATTTTCTCAGATTTTCAAATAGTTGTATCTCAGCCAAATATCGCCCTATTATAACAAACCATACATCAATGGAAAGCGTATTTATTCAACTTTCATATGATGCATAAATATCAACTTTTTAAGAAACTGCCCCTTATGACTGGTTTTGTGCTCCAGGGTCACGATTGTTCTCGGTAACGCGTGACCGCGCCGGGGGCGGGCGCGCGCAGACCCGTTACTCGAGTCTCGAGACGCGGAACAAACGTGAAGAAAAACACGAGCGAAACACGGCAGAGATTCCGCGATGGCTCACAGAACGGAGCGGTTTAAAGCGCTTTCCCTCCTCAGATGCGGGATCTCGCTCTTGGTCTTCACAGGTGCGTCACTTTCCGAGAGTTTGCAGAAGTTGAGCAGCAGGTTGTTTTCTCGCTTTTCAGTGTTGATCCGTCACTGCAGTCAGAAACTAGCAGCTCGAGTAATGTACAGCAAATCTGCCTTCAGCGTATGATCTTCATCAGAAAACCATTTCACGTTCGTTTCGAGGTTTTGCTTTATTTGGAGAGGAGTTTCGCAGCTGTTACATAGTAACATTAAACGATGGTCTTCAGTAGTTGAAACAGTTAAACTGTTACAGCACTTGTTCGATCACCATGGTAACGGTGTAAAACTGCTTACGGAGCAGATACACCTCGTAACTAGTGACTGTGTAATGATGTGGGCTGATGTCTGAGCAAAGCCTCTGTAATCAGGAGCTTCTGTCCACACTGAGATACAGAGAAATCTGGAATGTGTAAGGTTTTACTGTAAGATATTGTGTTCCTGTCTCTGCCTGACAGACAGATGAGCTAGATATAAATACAAAAATATTTATTTTTCTATTTATTCATTAATATAGTCTTCATTTTGTTACAGGACACAATTCCACAGCAGTTTAATTTGATTCACTGTAGATTTAGAGTTTTAAAAGCATCTGAAGTGAAAGACGTCTAAAGACCTTTCTTATCAAACACATGATCTGCTCCCTTACTAGTGAACACTCCCTGCTGCTGTCTGTGTGTGTGTGTGTGTGTGTGTGTGTGTGTGTGTGTGTGTGTGTGTGTGTCTGTCTGTCTGTCTGTCTGTCTGTCTGTGTGTGTGTGTGTGTGTGTGTGTGTGTGTGTGTGTGTGTGTGTGTGTGTGTCTGTCTGTCTGTCTGTCTGTCTGTGTGTGTGTGTGTGTGTGTCTGTCTGTCTGTCTGTCTGTCTGTCTGAATCCTGCAGGTCAGATTTAAACCAGCTGCTTCTGGGTGTGTTACTTTATAAACCCACCACAATCTGAAAACAGCTCTTCTGTTGACCGACTAGATTGATAACAGATATTCAGAAGCTCAGAGGAGACACACTTGTGTGTGTGTGTGTGTGTGTGTGTGTGTGTGTGTGTGTGTGTGTGTGTGTACTTGTTGATTCTACATTGTAGGGACCAAATGTCACCACAAGGATAGTAAAACCTGAATTTTTTGACATTGTGGGGTCCGGTCTGCGGTATCCACAAGGGAATAAAATTATGAAACTTGTCGTATGCATTTTTTTTCGGGGGGCTTCGTATTCGTCATCCTTTCCTATCAAAATGCTTGCTACGGATGTGAAAACACAGAAAATAGAACCTGATCTGAATTTTTTTATGACGGATGAAACTTTCGAAGGCAGTGTGTAAACATGGTTAACACAACATGAGGTCGAATTTTTAACGTGTGAAAATTTCGGACGAGAATTTCAGACTCAGTGTTCAAAGACCTTTATTCTCACTGAATCTTCTGTTTCCCTCAGAATTACATTATAAGAGCGGTGTTTCATGTTGACTAACTGAAATCTAACAACTGTTGGTGACTAAATCCACTTGTTGAGTCGTGACATTGAATTCTGTTTCCGTTGTTAATTGAGAAAACTATCTCAACAGCCATTTATGAGCGCATTTATTTATTTATTTATTTACAGCACGTGTTTAAGCTAATCTTTTAAAAACTCAATGTGTACACAAGAGTATCCAGGCTCACACCAATATTTTAACAATTCATAAAAAATGAATCACTTTCTGGTCAACTGAGATTTCACTATGAAGCTAAAGAAGCTGAGCTAATCTAACCTTAATTCTCAAAGAAACCTTTTTAGATTTTCAGATAAACATCATTTAGTGTTTTTAACCTTTTTTTCCCCTTGTGGTGGGGACCTA